>JAQGBH010003775.1:0-18807 GCA_034698265.1 Sminthurinus aureus
TCATTTGCCCACTCGACTAATGGCGCTGTGTCATGAAAGGTTTTCACATCTCATTTCATTTACTTTTTACTTTTTTACTTTTTACTCAGTAAAATTTTTCATCCACCCTGCACGCTCCACGCCTTGACCAAAAGGAAAAGAAAAAGATGCGCTAATCTGATTGTGAGTCCGAGTCGGAATCATCCGCTTTTACCATGTACAATTTACAATTCTTTTTTTTAAAACCTTTTTCTGTATTCTAATGTTAAAAATATAACATTTATTCAGTTTGTCTCTTGCTGCGTTCTGTTTTATTATGTTCTGTTGTGTTTTGTTGTGTTTCGTGCACCTGTTGTTTCGTTTTTGAGGAGGTAAAAACTCCCATGCCCAAATGCCCAAATTCTCAGCGATGGTGATAATGATGACGGGTTGATGGTTGATGGGCTGACGGAAACGATTCAAAATTCAAAGCGATTCATTTACTTTTTGACGTAGTCACTCGCTCTTCCAAAATACACAATACACAATACACACGACACACGACACAAGAAGCGGAAGAGTTGGTGAAACTGCAGGTTAAACGCGGATCAACCTTCGTGTCAAAAAATGAGTCGGGAAAAAGTTGATGGCTTCATTTTGCTATGCATTTTCTTGTCCTGTGTTTTGTGTACAAAGAAGAGAAAACAGAACAGATGGAGGAAGACATAAATAGACAAGTAAGGTGTTTTCCATCTAGTTCCACTTGTCTAGTGTCTAGTGTCTAGTGTCTGGTGTCTGATGTACAATAAGCGATGCATTTACAGCTCAAGAGCGAAAAACTTTTTCTTTGCTTTGTTTTGTTTTATTTTGCTTTGGTTTGGTTTGAGGTTTTAACTCGACTGTCAACTCGAGATTCGAGACTCAAAGCAACTTGAAAATCAACTCGTGACTTTTTAAAAGCTGAGTGTTGAGCGTTGAGCTAAACTTTTCCCCCTACTTGTTTTGTTTTCTTGTCTTTAGTGTTGATGTCATATCTTTTGAGGTTTGAGTTTTGAGCTTCGAGTTGGTTCAAGTACCTTTGAAAAGTCTGTGGATTTTCAAAGGTCTAGGATCTAGGATCTAGGATCTAGGATTATTATTTACGCTTTTACTTTATTTCACGTCCATTCCCTTTACTTGGGTTTGCCTTGGCTTGGTTTGGCTTGGAACGAGTCCAAATTTTAAATGCATTGGAAATTCAAGTGCCAATCTTGTCAATCTGTGTTCATAGTCCGTCTAAAATTTTGCATAAGCGTGGATTTCAAATGTCAAATTCCACTGCAAAATTCTGTCTCATTCTGACAAACAAATCGTCCATCCTTCATTTTCCCAACTTGAAACTCATCAATTTACTCAAATCTCGAAACTCAAAACTCAAAGCTCAAAGCTCAAATCTCAAAACGCAGTCTCTTTTTATCTCACTGTCGCCTGTCGCCTTTGAATTGAACAATTGAAGAACTGAAGAGAATAAAAGGAGAGAAAATACTACACATTTTAAAACATGTAAACAATTAATTAGGATTTTGATCCTGATTCACTTTAGCTGTCCGCTTTTCTCAAGCCTCAACTCACAATTCTCAAGAGCCCTTTAAAATTTCTCAGAGAGGGTGTGAAAAATCAATTATCAGATTTTGATTCAGATTTGCAAAGCAAGTGGAGAAGAATGAGAAAAAGTCACACCATTTTTCATTTTCTAGATTCTAGATTCTAGATCATGTGAAAAGTATAGTCAAAACTCTTAACTCAAATCTCAAAGAATATCTCAAAGAGAATCTAAAATTGGGATTGAGTAGAGAAATCGGTGGCGTTTGAATGAAATCGGGGCGATCGATGGCTTGTAGATGAGATCGAGATCGAGATTGAGATTGAGATTTGGCTTTGGCTTTGGATTTAGATTTGGATAAGGACGAGAAACAATGAGGCGCGCATGGCTTTCCTTCTCAATTCTCAATTCTCAATCCAAATTCAAGATTCCAGCTCATGCGAGAAATCCGTACTCGCAAACTCGTACAACGTACAATGTACAAAAGAAAACGTGGAGCAACTTTCACCTTGAATTTTTGGATTCTTGTCACACGAAATCATTTTTACTAAAAACTTTTTAATAATAATTATTGCTATTATGAGTTTAAAAGATAATTTGTGTGTTTCAATTTGTTTCAGAGGGAAATTATCGGAATTTTATGCTTGAATTTTAAAAGTTTTGAGTAGCTGGTTTAGTAGTTTTGTAATTTTTTAGTCATGTATTTTTGTAGTTTTGTAGTTTTCCCACCTGAAATCCATCATAAGTCCAACTTCCAAACTTCATGGCGCCTGAAACACAGAGAACCAGAAACAGAAACACATGGAATTTTATGTGGTAAAAGCCAAGACATTTTAATATCAATTATCAATTATTATCAATAATCATGTAATTAAATGGGAATTAAATAGGAATATTTCATGCTCCATCCGTTACTTACAACTCTGCTCATCAAAGGGAAACCATTCAACATTTATTTCGCACGAGGATTTGTAAACTGTAATTCAAAATTCAACATTTAAAATTCAAACGTCGTAGTAAAATTACATGAAAAATCAAGCACTTTCAACTTTTAAAAACGCAGCATGTAGAATATATTATATAAAATTTATAGCTAAAAGAAAGAGCAGCTAAATTAAATTACGTACTTGCTGGAGGCTTCCACACAATTTGTCCAGTGTAATGAAGTGTGGCCTTGGTCATCAACGTCACTTCGTAATTTCCATCCGCACTGAAAATAAAAGACAAAAGACAAACGTGGTTGAAACTTTCATTACAAGCAGAGCGCTAAATCTTGTATCAATTTCCTTCACAAATGACTCACTACTCAAACCTCACTGCTCAATAGAACATGTACAGTGTACACTGTACACTGTACAGTATACAGTATACAGTGTACAACGTATTGTACAGCGTCTGTCTGTTTTCAAGAGATAAATCTGAACAAAAAGCCTAAGTCTGCGTTTGTCTCGATTCTACTTTGACGCCATTTCAATTTTAAATCCACCTCTAAAATAATATCTTTTCTCCTCTTCTGTCTCTTTGGCTTTCTCAAGTATAAATAATAAATAAATTAAAATATTCTTGCTGCTTGATCCGTCCATTCTCTACATAAAACAACAAACAATCCAACTACTGAAATTCAAGTTGAAAAATAACTAAAGAAATTTGAATCTTTCTTGAGAAATGGATTTGATGCTAAAATCTACGTTTTGTTCATAAATCTGAAAACCACAGTCTAAAAACCAAACTAAACAGAGCGCAGATCACTGGTAGCACTGTTTTGCATCTGAATACTGAGTATTCCAACTTTCAATGCAAAATACAATGCATAGTATTGTTTATGCAGATGGAATGAAAACAAATGAAAATACTGACTGTTTCTTATTCCTTGTTTCTTGTTCTTTGTCTCTTGTAGATTGTCCAACTGACCTGTGCTGTGGGGAGTTGAAACGATATGATTAATATTTTTCTTGTCTCTAATCTCTAATCTCGGATATTTCCCCACAAATATCTGTAAAACCGCGTGAAAGAATAGACGACTCTTTAGAATTTAGAATTAAGAATAAAAAAAGGGCTGGACAACCCCAAACCAAACAAAACGGAACAGAACAGAAACCACAAGACAACAAAGGGGGAATCTAGAATCTAGATAAAGTTGTCCGCACAATAAAGAGTGAGTGAATGGATAAATAAAAAGTAAAATTATCAAGAGAGAAAGTGGAGAAAGTACAATGTACAATGAACAATGAACAGCCTAATATTTTCAAGTGTCTAGTGTCTGAGTCTGAGTTTCCATTGAAATGCTTTTTATTCCTCGTGGACTGCGGATGGACTAGATTCTGGATTCTAGATTCTGGATTCTAGATGCGACCTAATCGACTCTTCTCACGCCAACTTTCTCCTCTGCCTTCTGTTTTCTGTTTAAATGTAAATGTATTTTACATTGGGAGTATTTTACATCGGGAACCTCAACATTTCCAGTTTGTTTTGTACTTTTGATAATCTGCTCCAAATTTACAGGTACAACTGGGAAAATCTCAAATTGTGGTTGGTGAGGAAGGAGGAAACATCCAAATTCCCATTCCTATTCATTTTCTATTTTCTACTTTCTACATTTCTTTGTTTCCTCCTCTTTTCTTTTGCTGTATTTTTATTTGTATTTTTTTATACCTCTTGATTTCATTTTACTTTCCCCCCCCCTCTCTCTCTCTCTCTCTCTCTCTCTCAGCTAAGTCAGGTGAAGTGTAAACATTTGAATTTATTTTTCCTGTATAACGAATAAACTCTGCGTCTTTGAGAACCTACAACCTACAGCTTTTCCTTGTATTGTATTGTATTGTATTGGGTATTGGATGATTAAGCTGAATCTGAATCTGAGTCGAGTTGAGTTGAGTTTTGAGATTTGCAGGACAAGAAGAACAAAAGATAAATTTGATTTTTAAGTCAACTCACTTGTTGTAAAGAACCTTTAATTAAAATAATTTTCACTAGTTAAACAATCTTGATTAAAATGTGGCGGTCCACTTTCTGGATTCTAGATACATGCAAAACTCAAAACTCAAAACTTGGATGAGGAGTGAATAACTAGTAAAAATCATTTTAATTAAAGGGAGCTGGATGTACAATGTCTGGAAGCCAAATGTGTTCTGACGGCACGTAGAGCTGCTCAACTCCACCTGAAACAATTCATCAATTCGTCAATCAATAAAATATTGATTATTCATCATTCTCTTTGTTTATCCCTCAAATCTCAAGTTAAAAGCACATGTTACATTTTAATGTTAATTTGTTGTATTATTTTTGTATTTTATTAATATAATTAATTTCAAATTTCAAGTACCGTATTCCGATGGACTGAAAATAAATCAAAAATCAAAACAAAACAAAAATTAGCGTTAGCATTTAGCATAGAATTTTAGTAAAATATTGTCATCGCCACTTTTAGCATTAAAATTCAAAATGGTTTTATATAAAAACACAAGAGTTAAATGCACATTTGTTTTGTGTTTTGTGTTTTTGTACTCACTCCCACGTCAATTTGTAGTCCATCCACATCTAAAAAAAGAAGAAAAGTTGTTTTTAATTACAAATTCAAAATTCATGCAACTATACGCATACGAACATAAATTAGAATATGAGTATGAATTTTATCCATCATTTTGTTTTGGTCTCCAAACAAACTTTCCAGTCCAATTTTTAAAACAGTGGACCTTGAAGACAATCAGAATCAGAAGCAGAAGCAGAGAGTAAAAGGAAATTTGGTTAGAAAAAAGAGAGGAAAGTTTATATCCAGAGCAAACAAATAAATAGAGGATTTCAAAATCCATCTGATTGAGATTTCAGATCTGATTGGATAATTTGGGTTCGGATTCTTCTCTTTTGAATCCAAAGAATTGGAGTTTGGATTTTGGAGTTTGGAATTGAAATATCTGTACAAGAAGAAAAAGGAAAGAGAAAATGTTTGAACAGAACAAGTATTAGCACTCTGTTTTTCTTTAGTCATATTGAGCATTGAGCGAATGTATTTTTCCACATTGCACCGATCACACCAAGAGCCAAAGAGAAAGGAGAAAGGTGGCTGCCTGACTGGTTGACTGGTTGACTGAGTGAAAGCGGGAGAAAGGAAGAGAAAGTGAGTGATGAGATGAAGAGGATTGTATTGGGGGAAACGGGTGCATATTCATATGATTAGAACGGGGTTATGGGTTAAATGGGTGAAAGTTGGTGTATTTGTACGTGTAGAGTGTAGATATCGGTGTGGTGTGGTGTGGTGAAAATATTTCATTGTTCCTCCTACATCTATCTTCGTCATGACTACACATTAATCTTCTCCCCTTCAATCGGAATTCAAAGCAACTGGAAACTGGAATACAGATATTTTCCTCTGCGTACGATATTTTGATTATCAATATTTAGCCACCTAAACAGTACAGTAGAGTACAGAGTTTGATGCATATGTACTATAGTCAAGCAAGTAGTGAAACCACAAGGGGATTTCCCATTCGCCTCATTTCTTAATTCACGTCCTAAATCCTTCGGTACTTTCTCTCTCTCTTAGCCAAGGAGACAAGGAGAAAACCAGCAACATTTACACTCACGCTGATGCTGATGTTGATGCTGACACTATAAAAACTCATAAGCTATACGCTAAACTCCATAGTATATTATACTATATACTCGTTAGTCTAACTGCCAACTTGCAACTGCTCCCACATTTCCTTGTAATAATAATAATATAAAATACAAAATACAGATAAGACACATTTCCCTTTCCCTTTCAGCTGACAACTAAATTCACTTTCTGTCTTGCTGCTTGCTGCTTGCTGCTTCTGGTTTGGGGTTTGGGGTTTGATGCATAATTTCAATTTTTCCGTTTGTTTTTCTTAGTTGATTTCATTCGTATATGCGGAGTAATCGTATTACATAAATGATATTCCAAATTTGATAATTAATAATTATTGATAACTGGTGATTATTTTGTACCTGTTCCACCCAAACATTTGTCGTCATAATCTGGTTCTTCAAATTCTGCAATAATAAATAAAAATCATTGTATTAGTCAAGAATGCAGAATTTAGACTTTTAGATTGAGACATTTCAAAAATTTCAAAAATTTGTAAATACGTAGGTAAAAAAAGTTTTACTGAATGGTTAAAAATAAACAGCGATCTTTTTGCATTTGCTTTGGATCTTTTTGCTTCATTGGATTTTGGGTTAAAAAAACAGGTCAAGAGTCAAGAGTATAAAACATAAGCAGAGGCAAAAATTTTGCCATGGGAAGGAACACGATGTAAAAAATGCTGGTAGTTGATTTTTGGACATGGAAGTTGATTTCATGATGCACTTTTCACCTAATGCTTTGGCTTGTACATTGTAGATTGTAGATTGTAGATTGTGGATACATTTGAACATTTGACCATTTGAGCGTTTGTAAATGTGTACGTTTTAGACTTGAGACATTGATGGAATAACAGCGAGTTGAAGAGCTTCAATAGCAGAAAAAAACGATGGAGAAAGTCAAGTGAAAAGCTACGAATTACAACGAGCAGAGCAAACACAGAGGGAAAATGAAAGAGGAAAAGAGTTTCGACTCGAAACTGGAAACTGGAAACTGGAACTTGAAGCTCGAAGCTCCAAGCTCGAACCCTTTGCATAAATAAAGAATGCAAGTCGTAAATGTACGGCTAATAGACATTTATTATCCTATAACATCTCTTGCTCTCTTTTCTCTACTTTCTACTTGCTTTTACCAACTTTCTCTCTATTTCTCTCTCTCTCTTCTCTTCATCCGTATCTCCGTCTTTTCATTTGAAATGTAGCAGAAATGAGGATCCTTTTGCGCCTTCTTCATTTCCTCCGCACAAATACAGAGCCAAACACATAATACAAATACAGATGTAGATACTAGAGACGTTCAAAGGACTTGTTCTCATGAATCATAAAACACCAAACACGAAACACGAAACACAAAAGAGGAAAAGAAGAGCACAAAAATATGACATAAAGAAAATTCAAGAGTAAAACGACAGTCATTTCATCAATAATCAATACACGTTAATTTTTCCAATGGATTTTTTGGAGAATTGACGTTAATGCCAACGTCTTTCAATCTCTTCCTACTTTCTACCTTGTGCCTCCAGCCTCCAGCATCCAGGATTTAGGCTTTATGAGACATTTTGGCTCTACATAAAATTGACAGTTGAGAAATAATCTAGAGACTTAAAAACTGTAATATTTTGTATTTTGTATTTTATGGATGCACAAAGACAGAGGAAGAAGAGCGAGGACGGATTATCTAAATGGTATCTTTCTCTTCAAAATTGCATTAGTTGATGTAATAAATTTACGGATTTACGGATTTAGATTGCCTACTTTGAGGAAAAAGGGAAAAGGTCGAGTGGAAAAATGGAAAGGTGAAAGTGGAGTTCGCTTCTAATTTGTTTATAGTGCGACAGATACTTCCGATTTTGGATTTTGGATGCTCCCGCTCTTGTTCATTGTTCATTGAGTGGAGAGTGGAGAATGGAGAAGGGAAGGCGATTGGAGAAAGTCCATCAACTTTTTTCACCCAATTTTTCCCTAACGGAGCATTTCAATTTTCAATTAGGATAAAATCATGTTACGACTTTTGTCTGGAATGTGGAAAATGGGTTAGAGTTTACATGCTCAAAACTGGCAAGGAGAGGAGCGAGATGGTTGTGAGAAAAGGGAGAGAATGAAATTGGAATTGTGCTTACAGGTAAGCCGGCTAAAAGGTAATGAAGGGCGCTGGAGGCTCAAGGCTTAAGAGGCTTGTTCTCAGGTAGCTCCACTTGCAACTTGTCAACGGATAAGGTTTCCTCCAGTCGAGAGTCGAGAGGAGCGATAGGAAAAATGTAAGACAGAGATTGAGGAGGAGAATGAAGGAGCAGGAAAAATAACATGAATGAAGATCCCTCCAGGAAATTGAGTTTAGTCCCATCAACATTCACTTACTATCTTTTGCTTTCTCTCTCTTGATTCTTGCCTCTTGATCCGTTTGTATCTGTACCTTGTGAATTTTACACTAGATATTAGACACTAGACACTACACTTTACATTTTACACGTTACCGTTCTTCCTCCTCATTTCAAATCCAAATTTCCTGGTCCATTACCAAACTAGAAAATAGAACAGAAGTTGAGCAGTTGAGGAGATTCAGACGGTTGATAAAAAATTGGAGAGAAATCGAGGATCGAGGTGAAAGTGGAGAGTCGAGAGTCGAGAGTCGAGAGTCTAGAGTCATGATCGTTGATCGTTGACTGAGGCGACCGAGCAAGTTTAAAAAGGTAAAGTCTGGAGATAAATATGACGTGGAATTTTTACAAGTTTTACAAGCGCTCGGATTTTCTAAAAGACTTTTCCTCCAGCACTAAATAATTTTACTCTGGTTTCTTCGTGTTCGTCTTCATGTTCATCCAATATGTCATGTCATATGTTGGAAATGTGAGGATGTAAAAGGGAAAAGCGGACAGAGGCCACACAAAAGAATTCTGATGCCCGAGTCCAAACCCCAAACTCCAAATTCCAGAGTCCAAAAAGGGACAAAGAAAAGTGTCCTCATTTTCCTCATTTTAATGTGGTAAACTCGACAAACTTGAGTTTAAACTGTCCCTCCAAATTCCGAGGTCGGAATTCCAACTTGCAAATGGAATTTTGAATTCTGGGTCTGCTTAAAAGTTTTACATTTGACATTCCAAAAATATAATTTACATTCAGCAATTTACATTTCCCTCATCACATTCCATTTCCATTCGCAGTCACAGCCAACAACCCCAGTGCTGCCGCAATCTTTCATATCAAAGACTGGAAAAAATGAGGCGTCTCTTCATTTTTGCATTTACCAAACGAGTACAAAAAGTGGGGTAGGAAATTCAAAGGCGTTAAATCCACCTTAAATTGTTATTTCATCTTCTTCCCAACTTTCAACTTTCAACTCTCAACTCTCTCATCTCTAATCTCACCGAGAAAATCCCATTGAAATAGTCCACTAAATTTCGGTTAAAAATCTTCCAAACTCAACTTGTTTGGAGTTTGGAGTTTCGAGTTTCGACATGTACGAAAATGCAGTGTTTTCATTTCTTTCAACGTCATTTGTCATTTGGCATTTGACATTGTTGACCGAGGTACAAAAAATAAAAAGACAAAAGGTTTAAATACCACAATCAACAATCGACAATCAACAATCAGGGATCAGGAGCAAGAGAAAATATTTATATTTTTCTTGGCTTTTCTTACATCTGTCTTTCGTCTTTGCTCTGTAAAATTTTGCATATAAATTGAGGCTACAAAGAATTGGACAAAAGGAAATTCAGTAGCATTGAGCATTGAGCATTGAGCATTGAGAAGAAGAAGAAGAAGAAGGAGAACAAGTGGAATGGAAAGAATGAGCAAAGAGAAGCCAGTCAGTCAGTTGGAAGTTTCTCCTTTCTGCTTTCTGCAATTGTGTAAAGGGAAAAGTAGGAATAAATATTGTGTTGGTTTTGGTGCTTGTAGCATATTTATGTAGGATATTTCTCTGTGTAGCGTGTAGTGTGTAGTGTGTAGCGTGCGGCTGTTTGCTGTACATTTTGATGTATTTTCTGTTCTATATGGAGTATGGAGCAAGTGGACGGATACAAGTGGAAGATTGTCTATACTCTATGCATGTGTTTTGGCTGTTGGAGAGAGGAAAGCTGCTGCTGGCTGCTGGCGGGTCTGAGTAAATAATATAGGATTCCGAGTTGTAAAGCAGGAGCATAGCAGAGCAGAAGAGAAAAGAGAAAGTAGCGAGTGAAAGAGGGTATATCCAGTATAAAGATACATGTAGGATGTAGATATATAGGCACATGAAATCCACTGTCTACTGCCTATACTTTAAGCGCGGTGTGTGTGATCGATAGAAGACAAGGATGCTGTAAAATCCCTCTCTGCGTTCTCTCCTTAAATCCTACAAATACATCCACAATCCTCAATGCTCTCGACTCGAGACTCGAGACTCTAGACTCTAGATTCTAGACTTGAAATTACATGTATAAAACTCAACTGAACTGCACTACAACATTTTTTCCATTTCATCTATTTCTATATATATTCCACTCATTTCCATCTCGATCTTTCTTCTTCTTATCTCCATCCATTTTTTCACAATCCCTCCGTTTCTCTCTCTTCTCTCTTTCCTCTATTATTTTATACACAGTCCCAATTCAAAATTACAGCTCCAGCCTTCATGTCCTTTTCATTCTTCTCTCTTCAATAATCTTGTAAATCCCATTTCCATAACTGCTGCCACACGCAAAAATAAATTTAGCCATGCCTCGGCATTCCGTTTCCAGTGATTGGAATCTGCATCGGCATTGGCATTTCATTTCATTTCGCCTCTTTTTTTATTGGATTGCAAATGGTAGAGTTGATCACAGTTAATTTCATGACGTTGTAAAGTGTAAAGTGTAAAACAATCCAGAATCCACACTGAACAAGACACAAGACACAAGACTCAAGGCGCTGTGTGTAACAAGTAACAAGTTTCTGGTTTTATCTCTTCTTCTCTTCTTGTATTTTAAACTTGACAACTCACAACTCACAATTCACAGCAGAGAGACAGAAAAATCCCTCACAACTTCCGATTTGCTATTCCATATCACTTTCCAGTTTTCAGTCATTAAATAATGAGATGAGATGAGATGAGCGGCAAAGAGAAGGGCGGAAATGCTTGTAATTTCATGTAGTTTGGTTCAGAATCAGATTCAGAATCAGCGGGAGCCGTTGACAAACGAGTAGGATGAAAGAGTGAGAGGGGAATGTGTGTTAAAATAATGACTAATTAATTGGACAGTAATTAAATGTTGTAGCTGTTACAGTTTACAGTTGACACGGTTCCGCACTCCCCTAAGCAGTCAAATGAGCAGTGAGCAGTGAGCATTATGCAGCTGGAGATGAAAGAGATAACTCGAGCTGGAGTTAGTTGGAGTGGGCACGCGATTATATTCCACCGTAAGAGTAGCACATCATGTTACACAGGTAATGTTAATGACTAATGAGTGTGTCGCCCTGTTCCTGTCTCGTTCTCTGTCTCTGTCTGTGTCTGTGTTTGTGTCAGTGTGTCAAAAATCGGGACTCTAAGTGAAATCTAGTGTTTAGAGTTTAGAGTTTAGTTTTTAGTGGTGTGAGGGGAAAAGGGAAATTGATACGTGAAAAACGAGAAGAGGGTCAGAAGTGAGAAGTGAGAAGCGGACGATTAGTTAAAACCGCCAGAACTATTGAACTATTGAACAAGGCACAAGATAAAAATCATCCATCTTCCATCTTTCATCCACACAGACAATAGGCAATTCAAAGTTATCAAATTTTTAATCTTGAATCTTGAACCCGATTCACGATTCAAAAAGAAGAGCATTTGCAAACATCACCAATTACCAACCAACGTTTTTACATAATGAATTACGAGTAAATTTTGTGTTTTATTTTTAAATGGAAAAAATGTAAATGTTAAATGGTTAAATGACGAACCACATCGATGAGTTGTGATAATTTGAGTCCGAGTCGAACGATAAGTTTCTCCGTGTTATTTGCCACGGGTCGGATCAATCTGTTGTAATTACTTAGTAAATCGTCGTAAAGTCTCTTGGCGTCCGGATTCCCACTCGCAAAATCCGAGTTTCCTGGAAAAACATGAAAAAAAAACACAACACCTATCAACTTTCAATGTTCAATTTTCAATGTTCAATAAAAAAACTAGTCAACGAGATTATCTTTTTTTTGTCAAATTTATGTTTAAAATATCTATGGGTAAATAGTTAATGTGTGCATAAAAATTAGTGTAATATTTCTAATTTTACAAGAGTATTTTGGATTGTGAATCCCAAGAAAATAAGTCTACTTTCTACTCTCTACATTTCTACATGATTTTTAGCGAGAATTACAATATACTGGAGAGGGGAAACTTTTGAGAGGAAACTCGACAACTTTTCACTTTAATATTCATAAAATCTTGTTCCTTGCACAACTAAAACTACAACTGGATTCTCAAACTACTTAAAAAGTTTAGAGTTTAGAGTTTAGAGTTTAGCGTACCGAGTATGAGGAAGGTGATGAAGAGTGTTGTGAGCGCTGGACGATATGAACAGGATGATAACCATGATGATGTTGATGTTGATGATGGTGATTTCAACCCATTACAACATTTTACTTGTCTGCCGCTTCTCTTGTCCTTGAATAGAAAAATCCTCATGATTTTTCCTTTTTTCCCACGTCCTCCTCCTCCTCTTCAATTTTGAACTTGAAGATTCTGCTCAGTTTTGATTTGAATTTGGATTAAAATTTCACTGTCCCCTTTTAATTGCAGAGGATCAAGAATCAAGAATCAAGATGATCAAGTTGTTGGTCAGTGCTTAACTTAAAGTTTGAATCAGATTATTTTTCTAAATCTAGAATCTAGAATCTAGTTGTGCTACGGGTATTGCAATTGTTGAGTATTGAGAATTGAGTATTACCGATTCCGAGATGATGATGATGATGATGATGATGTAGGTGAATCAAGTTGAAGAGATGAATCTGTTTTCTACGGTTCTACGGGTAGACAAGAGAGAAGGAGAGTTAGAGAAGGAGAGAAGGAGAAGGATAGCTTGAAAGAGGGTTCAAAAGAGAGCAAGAATACAGACAGAGGAAGAGAAAAGGAGCGAGAGAGAGTCTGTTCCGTGCAATACAAGATTCTGTAGCCGACTGCTAGAGTCAGAGTTGGCTCGGAAAAGTTCGCAAGTGGGAGTGTGCGTTCAGCGTTTTCGCTCCGTCCGGCCTCACTCATCCTTCCTCCTTTTCTTCTCCTTCTTCATCTTCTCTTTCTCCTTCTCTTTCTCTCTTTGGCACAAGAAACCAGAACCAAAACTAAATCCAACATATTCCTATATTTCAAATTTCTCTCTATTTTCTCTCCTGCTCCTTTTCTTTCTCTTCTTGTTTTTTTCTTTTACTGAAATATTATTATATATCCCTCCAAAGTCAAAACCAAATGGGTATAATTATGTTTCTTCTTTTGTGCTCTGGATCTGGATCCACATTTAACAGTTTGTGTACAATTTATGATGAAATTATTGAGGTTTGCTTATTATTGATTATCAATTTTGCTAAATTTTTTATGCCTCGTCATTCCTATGAAAAATCTAGTGAATGAAGAGAAAATGTGAGAACATAAAATAAACAGTGTATTTTGAGAGCATTGAGCAATGAGCTTTTATAAAATCTGTATTTTGCAGTGCACATATTGTACATTGTAGAGTGGGGAGACGGTGAAGGAGAATGAAGAAATAGAAATAGAAAGATAATGGACAAGTTAGCACTTTGTAACAGACATGATTCCCATTATTCTCAGTGTAATGATACACCTTCCGCCAATATTATCCAACACAAAACTAGCAACAGTGAACAGCTCAGCCTTTGGAGTTTGGAGTTTCGACTTTCGAGTTTGGAGGAAAGGTGAATCTGGATCCACGTTGTACTTTCCCATTCGCACTCGTGTCCGCTCATTTCAAACCCAGTTATAAGATAATTGAAAAACTTTGCTTCCGATTTCCGATACATTTTTCTCAGAGCTCACAATTTTATATTCTAGAGGTTCTCTTACATCAATTCCAATGTATCCCACTTTTACTTTGTACATTATTTTATGTCTACGGTCTACAGTCTAGATCTAGAGTACAGATTCGAGATTCGAGAGTCGGCGTAATGTATAATTCGTGATATGTAATTTGTAATGAATGAGTCTGGCTTTTTTCCATTTCTATCCTCGCCCTCGTGTGTACAACTTTATTCTTTATTCATTTTATTTCCATGTCCTCAAACTCAAACTCAAACTTTCACCATTTTCCGCCTTCAATTCCAATTCCAGTTCCAACTCGTACTCGTACTCTTACTGGATGAACCTTCATAAAACTTTTTGGATGTTACATCAGTTCATAACATTAGATAAAAGGTGAAAGGACGAGCAAGTTGCAAAAATCATAAATGTTACATGACATCACAATGGGCTCTTGTTTCATCATTTCTTTTGTCTTCCAACTTCCAATTTCCAACTTGTAACGCTTTCCCGTATTCAGTTTCAAGTTTATACTTTGTCATCGAATAAAAGTCTAAAGTCTAGGCTCTAGGCTCTAGGCTCTGATTTTTTAATGAGCCAGGAAAAGATTGATAAACAAGTTGAATGAACGAGTCGAGAAGACGAGAAAACAAAGACAGAGCAAGAGACAGAGACACTGACAAAAAGAAAGTGAGAGGACAAAGAATGAGAAATAATGGAATTTTGATTTCTAATTTAGATTCTCGATTCTTGTTCTTGCTACAAAAGGATGTAAAATGTAAAGGAAGCAGAATGAGTAATTATTAATAATTATTATTGGGAAACTCTTTTTTATTCTAGTTTTTCATCATGTATAAGAAAATTTTTCGAGTTTAAGAGATTTTAACAATTGACAATATACCAACACCAATGGTAGACAGTAGACAGTAGACAGTATACATAGTAAGCATTTTTACATGGTTATATTTAATTTTGTACATACAGCTCCCACAAATTTTGGTACAGTAAATATTCAATGTTGATTTTTGATCATCATTTTATAGAGCTACTTTTAGCTAGTTTTTACCATTTTATTGTGAATTTTTACTCAAATGTACGGAACATTTTCTTCTTAATTAATTTTAATTAGACCAAAGCTTTTTATTATATTATGACTTAATTTAGTTTCAAGTTTGAAATTACAGATACAGATTTGTACAGTTTCAAGTTTCAACGGAAAAGGAAAAACAATTTTTCCCATGTTAGTTTTGTTAGTTACAAGAAATTATGATAATAATTAGTGTCTTTTTATGTTTTGTTTTTTGTTGAAAAAGATTATTGTTCAAAAGGGAATCCTTTAAACTTGAGTATTCAAATTTCAAATGTTCAAGTATTTTGGCTTCAAGAAAAGACGAGGAGCATGGGATGCATTCGTTTTCATGGGATGGGATTACCATTTGGTTCGGAAGGAACATACTTTTGATTTTTCCTTGGAGGAAGATTACTGGATCCAATCAGGCGAACTGGCAAGTTGGCAGGCCAAGTGTGCTTTTTTAGACGGGCTAAAATACAACATTTAACATTTTCAATAATTATTCACAATTTAAAATTTAAAATTTCAAGACATGTTCAAAGTTTATCCAATTTTATTTTGCCCTTTGAATTTTTGAATTTTTGAATTTTTGATTTTTTGATTTTTTGAATTTTTGAGTTTGGTTCCAAATTCCAATATTTCCAATAGGTAAAAAAATTAAATTATTTTTTTTGTATGAGTTTGATTTTTTGATTTCTTACAGTCGGAACTGCCGTCAAAAAGAGCATCGGGGTAGTCATCATTGCCGACGTATCGTTGTGTGAGGCTGAAAGCTTTGGCCAGAGGATGGTACGGTAATTCGTCAAAGTCTCTTTTGGAGCTGGGTCGAAGAACGGGATTGGGTCGTCTCATCGGATTAAAGTCACTTTGATGTGGTGACCAGAACCCAGCTCGTTTTAGTACAACGGATGACCAGGAATCGTCCAGCGCTGAATTGTCTAAACAACAGAAAAAAACAACATTTTATCCGACATTATTACGCCGTTTAGTAAAATTCCAAAATTCCAAATTCCAAGTTGCAACTTTGAATTTAAAATCAAGTTAATTTGTCATTTTACATGATGTTTTGAAAACTCTAAAATCCTCAAATCTCAAATCTCAAATGTAAACTAAACAAACTGGAAAATTTCTGGAAAAAGTAGGAAAAAATAGGAAAAGACGAAAACTCACCCATTTGACTTTGACTCTGGGGGTCCAGAGAGAAAAGCAAAGGTTGGGCACTTGCCAGTGCTTTTAGTGACCAAAAGGAGGCAATCACCACAAACAGCCGAATTAGTACACTCATCTTGAAAAAATGAATCTAATTTGATACAATTTTCAACTAATCTATTCCAATTATCTTCCCCACTCCTTTTATTTAATTTATACTGCTAACTGAGAAATGTGGACTGTGGACCGAAAAATTATTGACTAATTTAATAAAAAATTTGTGATGGATTTTGGAAGCACTTTGAAAATAATCCAAGTAATAATTATTATTATTGTTGTTGTTGTTGTAGCAGGTAGAAGAACAAGATCAACTTTAAAGCACAATCCTGTTTATTGTCTACAAAAGTTTCCTCGAAGAAAAGTTTGTTTGGTTGTGAGTGATTTTAGATGTCAGATTTGTGATTGGAAATGGTGAAATGTGGACCCTTGAAGGATTGCGGATCAAGTGCGAATGAGATCCGAAATGTGTTTTCCTTTTAAATAATTTCCAAAGCCACAAAATATGTGACTGGATCATGAATAAGTGACAAAGTGGGCGGATTCTCATTTCTCATTCCTCATTTCCTTCTACTCCATTTCATATCCCATTTCTCTCTCTCTCTGTTTAACCTCTAACTTTTCACCACTCTGACCAGACCAGACCAAAGCCAAACCAATGCCAATGATTAACGTCTCCATTTATTCTTGGTGGCATCTTTTCCTCCTCGTCACTCTCTCTCGGTCTCTCGGTCTCCATTTTCATCCCCTTATAATAATTTCATAATCAACTCTTACTTCTCTCCTTTCACCACGTTTGACGTAGTATTTTCTCCATGTATTGTATATTGTAAATTGTAAATAATTCCCTTGTAAAGTTTTGAATACCAAATACCGAATATCCAATCTCGGATGCAGACTAAATAAATATTATTGTTTATTGTTTATCCTGTTTCTATTCAATTTACATTCCAATTCGGAAATACTAATCCCATTCTCCTATTCTGGAATCTGGAATCTGGAATCTGAAAATTTTCCATTCTCCATTCTCCATTTTCCACTCTCAATGCTCAATGCTGCAGCCAATTATAAACTGGGTTATCCATGGAATTCCGTGGGAAAATGAGCATAATAAACACGCCATTGGAAGTTTAGCGACTTGAGACTTGAGTGACTTGAATGAGATGAGAGAGTTGAATTTAGTTTCAATTTATGAATGCGGCTGAAACCACTGCGACATTTATTGGATTTTGGAATAAAAATTATTAAAAATTATTTAATATCGCACGTAGGAAGTAGCATAAGGAAGCGCGATGTATCAAATATCAAATATCGAGCATCTAGAATCTAGAATTGGAAGCCTTGTGCCGATGAAATTCCAGATTCCAGAGTTTGCTCAATTAGACAAAACTAGCTGAGCGTCCAATGTCCAATTTCCATCCTTCTTTTTCTTTGATGTATGAAAGCTCAAAGCTCAAAGCTCAAAGCTCAAAGGGCTCGTAAATCAAATATCACACCCCAAATTTTAATAATTTATAAGGCGGAAAATCTAAACCTAAAACCTAAAATGGAATAAAGATTCACTGTCAAAGTCCAAAACCAGATAGAAGTAGAGAAATAGCAAATCATTTGATTTTGGATTTTGATCCTTTTTTTCCTTCACTGGAATTTGATGACTCCCAGTGAAACTAATTTGATTAAAGCCGTATTAAAACTGTACACTGCATGTAAATTTTATTATGCAAGAATTGGAGTCAACCTCCAGAAGAACCTCTCCTCTTGTATCAAATTCAGTGTTTTAGTTTCAATTTCCATGATAACAAGTTTACGTCAATGAGCTTGTGTGGTCCGTGGTCCTCGTCTGTCGTCAATCGTCTGTCGTCATGACTCACGAGTCTTGAACAAAGAACCATATATTTTGGAATTTGGAATGTGGATTACTTGGAAATTGATCGTATATCGCTATCGTAGGTATTGTGTGTAAATTATGACGTTACTATTTACCATTTACCATGTTTATTAATTTCAAGATTCAAGCGACGAATCTCGGATCGTAGTTTTAATTCGCAACTACATGATACTTTTTGTACTGCAATTCTCTTCAAATGGTCAAATACATAGAAAATCCAAAACAGAACCGATCTTGAGCTTGGATTTTCAAATCATTTTCATCCGAGAACGGTTCGTCTTCTGACAAACCGTTCTCTCACATCTCTCTCATCTCTTCCGCTCCGCTCCACCTAGTGCAAAACATTGAAATTATGGAAAGAGGGATGGTTGAAAGTTGTCTTGAACGAGTGAGCAACTGTCGCGGCGAGGCGCTTGGTGGAAGGATGCAATGAAAATGGAATACAAAATTGAGACTTTGTACTTTATACTTTATACTAGCCGTACCCCGCCACCATGTGGCGGAAAACTCCTAAAGGGCTTGCTTAGGCAGTAAGCAAAATTCAAATGTCC
>JAQGBH010003776.1:0-18804 GCA_034698265.1 Sminthurinus aureus
TATAATTTTGTCAGAAAACGACAGTTTCTGTTTTAATACAATGTATACCTAGATTATCCATACATCATTCAACTGTGTACCTAAAATTTATATTTTATTGGATACATATGTATTTAGAAATTATAGATTATTGGTAATTATTACTGAATCTTAGTATATATGTATTTAATACAAAGATATATTATGAAAAAAATATTTGTGAAACATGAAATGAAATATATATATCAGTACATGTAGTAAAATGAGAAATGAGGCATGTGTATAAAACCATATATATATATATATATAAAATGATACACACGATCATCGTGGAGGCATATAGATATATTCTATAAGTCAAAAAATGCAAATTATGAAAAGCATATTATAAAACAATACACAACAAATATATTATATGAATAAACAACAATAAACAGTACATTTATAACTGAAAATTCAAAATGACAAAGTACAGTTACTTTTTTTGTGCATATATTTACTTTTTACCATCGCCAGGTGTATTTAGTCATTGATAATTGATACATACCTTATAATTTTTTGCATGAGTGGACTTGATCATGTGAAGATGTTGAAATTGAAATGGTGGCTTAAAAATTCACTTCAAAGTTCACTTTTCCAAGTACGTAGGAAAAAATTGTGTCCTAGGTCATAGACTGAACACTAAACACCCCTGATGAACAGGAAATCATATCATGGCGACGCAAAAAGTAAAAAAGTCACCAATCATAACACTAGAGAAAATGCACTGTAAACTGTAAATAACAAACAATGAATATATAAATTAAAAAGTTTCACCCACTACACAGATGAAAAACGGAGTAAAACACAAAAAATACATTATACGGCTTGGTAATTGGTAATAGTTTTTCGACTAGACTCTAGACTTGCTTTAGTTTAGATACTATAATAAACTGTACTGTAATGAACTGAGATTTCTAATTTACAATTTTTTTGCATGCATAAATAATTTTCCTGATAAAGTGACATACATGTATGTATACTTTTTGTCTCTGTAGGCCTGTACTTTTGTTCATGCAGACACATTATTCAAATTTGTATTGTCTTTGGTCTTTTTTACAGCTGTACATTTGTACTTGTTACTACTGCTTGGTGCAAAATGCAAAATCTGTTCAAAACACCAATAAATGTAAACTTTTGTTAACTTTGTTCCTCAATTCTCAATAGTATAAGTTTCACCTTCTGGTATAATAGTAATAATATTATAAGTGGAAAACAAAAAGGAAGAAGAAGGGGCAACGATCCAAATCTACTGATTACTGATATACTTATGTATTGTACATGACTCTAAACTCCAAACAATGAGTAAATGATTGAAATAGGATTCTTGTTGTCTACTAACTTTTCTCGGCCATTTCTCCACGAGGTGAAAAACAAATCCACTACACTCTACACTCAAAATGTACGTGTAATGTGTATATCTGCATTCATATTGAATGACCTAACGTTCTCTGTGCACTGTACACTGTACACAGTCTGGGTATATCTAATGAAAGAAAGAAGAGAACTTGTAACTGCATGCATTGTATGTGCTGTTCTTACGTCTTGTTAGTGAGTTTATAAAAGTCTACAATAAAAAGATGCTACTAAATAAGTACACATACCACATACAGGCACAAGGTAAGTGTCAGTAACAAATATAGCATGTGGTGATGCATGATGCATGATACACAGACGTCCCATTCTCAACTTACAAAGGAGAGAGACAAAAGAAAGTGACTTTTGCATTTTCAATAGAATATTGATAGAAGATAGAAGGTGAGAAGAAAATTCACAGAGTGAACTGGATTGAAAGGGATTGAATGCATCAGCCGAACGAGTGTCGAGTTGTTGTTGTTTCTTTCTTTCAATTCACGCACTTATGTAAATGTATCGTACAAAGCGTATTTGAAATTTGAAATTGTCTCAGGAGTCAGGGCTAAATAATTAAATTTCCTAAAAGACGAGCATTTTTGGCTGACACCATAAACATCAAGTTTCAAGCTTTGCATTGGTTCCAATCCAATTAATCTATTGTTTCTCTACTTGAGAACAATTAATTGGAAGGGCACGTCATTATCAGTGTAAGACAGACACAGACAGAGACACATCCTAGAATCTAGAATTTCCCCCTCAAGTTTGTCTTCCTTTTGAATTTGTTTCATTGACCTAGAGTATTTTATAGAAAAACTCGGGTTTATAAATAAAGGCAATTGCTGGGTTGAAAAGACCTTTAGTTTATTTCTGTATCTTGTTGTTACGAGTGGTAATTTTTTTGCGCTCAGTGCTACTTTTCTACATGACTGACAACAAGCACTGATTTTTTAGTAAGAAAGTGTGAAAATACATACGGTGTACGGAATACGGAATAGCCTTATTCTCAGTGTATTTCTGTTCACATTCTACATACATACTCTTCTACCCGAAATCCGAAAATGGAAGGAAAATTCATGTCATGTGAGCAGGCTTGAATACTAGAAACATTTATTTATTCGTGTGAACAGGAGAGTATGTAAATACTAAACTTAATTTCTAAATGTGGTGGAACTATAAGGATTCAACCACTATATATTTTTTGTCCAAGAAAACTTCTTGTCATAATGAAGAGGAAAATATTTGATCAAAACTTCAAGTTTTTCGTAAGAGACATGTTTTAGTTTTTGTACAGTGACTAAAATAATTATGCAGTTTGCAATCAGTGTGTTGCGAATTAAAATACAACTTATGCGTATGTTTATTTCTATTTTCTATGTATACAGATTCTAGTCACAACTGTATTGGCCGTAATTCAATCAACTCTACCCTGCGGTAAAAAGAGCTCTGCAGGTATGGAAATTCTAGTGTACAAGAACTATTCATTAATAACCTCAAGTCCTCAAAATGATCGCGTATCAGTTGTACAACTTTGAATCTAATACTTTATAATCTATTTTGTGGGGTTTTAGAACATTATCACTATTACTACAAGTGTAAAGGAGGAGGAGGAGGAGGTGAGTGCATCTTTAAGATTTTTAACAAGCTAGTGCTATGCTAATTTAATCAGCTGTTAACCGTTTTCATTCATGTTATTCTCTCTTTGATAAATTTGGAAGGTCATGGAGGAGGTCACGGAGGTGGACACGGTGGAGGTTTGTTACCATAATCCATAATATTAACCTGAAAAAATAATAGAATTAACATAATTACTATCGTCTTGAATATTACTGAAAAGTTTTGGATTTAGAAAAACATTTTATGTGAGAAGTTTGAACAAGCTCCAAATCGTTTGCAATTTTCTAGAAAGAAAGCATCAGCTTTGCTTGAAACTTGCATTATCTAGTGTACAAAGCTGTGAAGCAACATCCGAAAGAAGTGTAACAGAAAAGAAGAATGTCAATGACCTACTCAAACTATTGACACAAAAAAGCTTCATTGTTCTGAACTTGTATCTCAGAAAACGGCAGTTTTTTAGTTCTTTCTCCAACACAGTCATTTTGACCTCGTGAAACCAAAAGTAAACTGATTTGGAATTTATAGAATGAGCTGGTTGTTCGCAGTTCACAGAAAACATTTTCTCTGTCTTTGGTCTGTGGTAATCCAGTTACAAGATTAATTAGAATTATTTGAATAATTGTAATAAAGGCGGATACGGATACGGCTCGGATTATGGCTACAAGGGTGATAGCGGAAGCGGCTATGATGATGGGGGATATTACTATGACTGTGGCCCAGCAGCGCAGATTGGTAAGCATTAAAATGCGAACTAAATTTAACTTGTAAGTTTTCGTAAAAAATACCGTGAAACAATGTATTTTGAATTTGCGGGTTCTTCAATAAAAAATAATAACAGGTGGAAAGAAAGGAGCTAAAGGTCTTTTGTACTACCTAAAGAAAGGCATGAAGAAAGGATTAATAAATTACGGAGGTGGACATGGAGGCTACGGTAAGTTTCTTCAAAAAGAAAATTTGTTAAAGTTTTCTCCTCGAGACCATTCTTAGAATAGAATATACTGTATATGGATGGATTTCACTGCTAACCATCGTATTTTGTTTGTTTTTTCTGGGATTGAAAACAGGAGGAGATGGAGGAGGATACGGTGTGCTATACTTTACGATAAAATACATACAATGTAAAAAAAAATGAAAATTGTAATACCCGTAAAGCAAAAGAATCATACTAAAATGTGTTTGATTTTCTGTCTTTTTTAGGAGGAGGAGGTGGAGGAGGTAAATTATTTATAATTTTATCATAATAATCTATTCAAATATCAAGGAATAATTCACAACTTACACAAATGTGGATTCATTGTTTAATATCTTTGCTTCCTTCGCTTTCAAAGGATATGGTGGAGGAGGGGGTGGATATGGTAAGGACTATACTTTTGATAAATGAATAATGCTTATCAATAACAGCTGTATATATGAGAATTCCGGTAAAAATTCTTGAAATCTTTAATTATGACGTTGTTTAAATTTTAGGAGGAGGCGGAGGAGGTAATTTGAGAATATTTTTGTTTCAAAAGTAACAATTGACTGATGATGTGTATACAGTATACAGAGTACAGATAATAAATAATTTCTTTGTTGTGTCTGCTTTCTCCATTAGGATACGGAGGTAAAAATACATGCCAACTCTATGTATTTTATGATAATTTAAATTAATTGTTTAATTTCCAAGATCCACTATAATGTTTTATTTCTGTTTTTTTGTGTTCTATGTTAAACAGGTGGAGGATACGGAGGTACATAAATCCAAATACACATATTTTCTATGTTCAAAGCAGTGCCCAGTACTGGTTTTTAATTCTCAAACGTTTTGAATATAATGTGATACAACTTTGTTAATCAAAATATTTTAGGTGGCGGAGGAGGTAGGTTTTAAAACTAATCTAAAATCTAAAGGAAGGAAGGACTTTATTAAATCAACTATGCACTATAAAAAGCAGAATGTATAAGTAGATTGTGTTGGGTTCTAAAATATTCTCATTAATGTACTCATCATATGCGTTTCTTGTTTTTGCCCATGGATTTTTCAGGACACGGAGGTAAGAAAAATTTCTTTTCAGCAATACATAGCAACAGTATTTTATCCATTAATACATGTACCAAAAATATCTTAATTATACTAAAATGACGATTTTCTTCTTTCTCTTTCCTAGGTGGTCATGGTGGTGGAGGTATGATTGATATTACTTTTTGATCTTGGAGCCTTTGTTCAATGTGGCACTTCAAACTTCAAAACACAGCTTTTATTTATCCAATTATCTTGTAATCAGTGATACGTTTTCTATTTTAGGATATGGCGGTTTTAGTGGAGGGAAAAAAGCAGCTAAAGCCTACCTGAAATATTTGAAGAAAGGTAAGTGTGTCTACAGTCTGCAGTAAAATTTCAGATCAAGAGCATATAGATGATTTGTTCTAGAGTATTTAGTAGATGAATTTAATATGATGCATTTGTACTCAAATTTGAACTGACGTTTACATAATCTTATGGGAGAAGCAAAGCTTTGTGTTGAACTTTTTTTCAAAAATTGACTCTACTGACATCTAAAAACTGTGTTTCTGGATTTCTGAAGGTGGTGGAAAAGGTGGAGGCTACGTTTACCATTCGGGAGGAGGCGGAGGAGGACATTCAGGGGGTGGCCATGGAGGTTTGCTTTTGAAAACAAAACTAATACAGAATTCATCAAAATATACAACAGAATTTATGTAAATTTTAACCTGTACTTTTGTTTTTTGCAGGTGGATATGGAGGTGAGTGTTTTGTCTTTCTTCAGTTAAGTTCTTCTGCATTCTCTATTCTCTGAAATAGTGATTTAATATTTAATTGTTGTTCCAAGGAGGCGGGCACGGTGGTGGGGGTGGGGGTTATGGTAAGATTCACCAACATTTGAAATCCAAAAACTGTATTACATAAAGTACATGTAACCCGTTAGAGGTACTGATCTGTACTTTCATTTGATTTTAAAGGCCACGGAGGAGGTGGAGGCGGGCACGGAGGTAATTTTCATTTATATTCATGCTCATTTTGTAAGAAATTTCATAACATATTATGTGTTGGTGTTTGATTTACGAGTTATGGTTTATGAGTCATTAATGGACAATGTTTGCTTCTTGTTTCAGGATATGGAGGTACTCAAAATTCAAATATATTCCATTCCTTTGACTTTTCAAACTTTTCCTAATGTGCCATGACCATACCTAATATCTGTACATTTATTTCTCACTTGTCCTATTTAAAGCAAAAGAAAGTTGCAATTGTTTTATAGGTAACAAGTACCATATACAATAAAGCCACATACGGCGAGACTTGATACTTGATACTCAATATCGGATAAATTTTGTTTTCTAATTTCTTATGGCAATAGTGATTTAATATTTAATTGTTGTTCCAACCAGGCGGTGGCGGAGACCATGGAGGTGGGGGAGGAGGATACGGTAAGGCCACAATTAAATATTACATTTGTATATTTATGTATGCAATTGTTTTTACATGATGGGCAGTTTTTCAACTGTTTTCCTGGTTTTGTTGAAATAGGTCACGGAGGTGGTGGAGGGGGCGGGCACGGTGGATATGGAGATGGGTAAATAATCCTTACTTGTTTTTGGTAATTAGGCGATTAGTAAAAGGTAAACGAACATGAGTAATATTGATGATTGATGATGTTCACAATTTTTCAGTGGGCACGGAGCTGGGTACAGTCGAGCCTACACTGACTATTATGGTAACAGTGCATCCGATTCTTATGACTACAAAAAGATTGGTGAATTGCCACTTGACCAGAAAATGAGTAGTGACAAAAATAGCTATGGAATTGGCCGTTATGCAAAGTATGCTACTCCTATGAAAGAACAAGACTTTTTTGCCAGTATTCGAGACATTATTGATGAATCTCCAATTAAATCAATATCTTCCCCATCATCACCATCATCATCATCTTCTTCCTCTTCTAATAAAAATCTCAAGGATACATCATCAGCATCAGACTCTTTGTTATCATTCAATTCAGACGGTAGTCAACACTATGATAGAAATAATGATAATGATGATAACCATGAAGGTAATGGTGGACCTTCACAAAGTATAAAATTTGCACTGGTTCCAATGACATCGAGGAATGACTTTGGTTCTACAGCATTACAATTAGATGAACATAGTTGATAGTTGATATTAGATATTTTTGATATACTTGTACTTTGTACTTTGTACTAATGCCAATACAATATGTACAGTTAATCTTTCATTGTTCATTGTACTAGTTTACCATTGTTAAAATGTAGAAAACTTCAGCCTACGGTATAATGTACCCCATACCAAATACCATTTTTGTTCCTGTCTCAAACTGTTGCGTACTACATTTCACATTCCACATTCTACATTAATTCTACATAAAGTGTTTCACGGTGAAGAGGGTTATTTTCTAATGTTATTTTTATTTTTTATTGTGTTAAAGTATGAGAGATAAAAAAGAAACAAAACAAAATAAAGTTGACAAAACCATGATTAGTGGAGCGCTTATTTACTGTTTACTTATTGTTCCATCCGTCAACAAGGTGATGAAAAAGTCTTTTTGTTTTCTCTGTCTTGCAGACAGCAAAAGGAGCTTTTCATACAAAGTGTACATATTATTTTCTACAAATGACAAATAAAACGTGTGTCAAAAGGAGAAAGTGAGTCGTATTATCTATACTTCTATTCTAGATACTAGATATTTAGGATTCGTGAACAATAGACAGTTTTAACAATGCATAAACAGTAAACGTTATATACTGCACAGTGAAGCACGCCTTACTTAATTTTCAATTCATTAGCATGCTTCAAATGGAATTGAATGGAATGGATCCTGCTTGGATGTAGAGGATTGTTTTTTTTGAATAGATTTGCAGCTCGCATAAACACATTATTTGCTTTACATACTACATACAAACTGTATGCAACTGAGAGCAAATTAAAAACGAAGAATAAATGAACTCCGCTGCTTTCACCAATTTTTTTTCTCGTGCCCTTAATTTTTGTGTTAGGTGCTGAGTTGCAAATTGTAATTTACAATGAAAAACAAAACATCATTTAGAATTTCATAAACGTTCTGGATTCTTGACTCCTGACAGACGAGAAACGAAAGACGAGAGTACATGTGTATGTAGTGACGTTCAGCGAAAAGAACGTTTGAGCCAGGAACTTTCACTTTCAACTTGAAAGTTTCAAGTAGACAAAAGTTAAGACGTCTTTTATGTTTTCAATCTACACACTATACACGCTTCAAAGTCTATGCATCATTTATCATTAATATCATTTTATAACACAATCTCAAAAGTACATATATATATATATAATATATATATGAAACATAATAGCTCAAAAATTAGTCTGCATGGATTAATGAAGGAGTTCTTGGACAGGCAACTCATTCGCATTCACATCCTCCCTTCTTTTCTAATTATTCCTTTTCAAAGCTCAGAAAAAGAACTATGAAAGGAGAAAAAGTTTTAATATGTAGTGAAACGAAAACGACAGAAAAAATCGTAATACTTAAAGAATATTGCATTTACTATTTTTAAAATGTGGTTCATGGTATTTGCCAATTTCTTCTATTCACCAAGGTTGGTTCATGTATAGATAGGTTAGTACTTGGTACACGTGTAATGTTTTAAGTATGCATAAAGTACGAATTGTCATTAATAATTACTGTCTGGCTTGTCTTTTTTTCTTCTCACGTTTTCTCTGTGAACTGTGAGGTGTGAGGCATCTTCAAGAGAAAAGAGAAGCTTTTCACCTCATTCCTTTTGATACAAGAGGCGGCTTTGAATTTAGTTTATCTTTTACGACTATACAGCGCCTGCTTGGATCATTCAATCTTTTAAATATTGAAACACACACTCCTTCAATCGCTTTGTACATTTCAAAGAGGAAACCATTTCGTTACGAATTTGCTATTCTCATAAAGATTTTTTAAATAAAATTCATCTAAAATGAGTAAACTTGGATATTGTGACAAAACATGAAACATCCTAATTTACTTTCATTCAAAGCTATGATATTAGCCCATAACAAACCCATGCAACATACAACTATGTACGATGTATCACAAAATGATAATTTTACTGTGATTTATGTTTTGAATTCTGAATAATGTAACTATCATATTTTGTTCAATATTTTTTAAAATGTATAACTGATGAAATTTTGACCCGGATCTTTTATTTTTCATCTTCTTGATCTTGATTCTATCTTGAACTTTTTAGTCAGTAAATATCTACTCATGCAATGATTGCTGACGGATAAATAATCAAAATATAGCTATACAACTGGAAACTGCAATTGTATATTCAAAGGCATATTATAACATCGCATACAGGCTGTGCGAGTTATTACTGATTTTATCATTTGATTAATGGTGTCAAGTCCAAAAGTCCAAGTTTCAACTCGGCATCTTCTCCTTTGGTCCGAATGATTGATAAATAAGCTTGATCTTTAATTAAAACATGAGATTAACTATCCCTTTTTTGACACTCTCGTTTACAGCTAAAACAGGGAAATAAATGAAGCGCTCAATTCATTAAGAAAAGTAGACTTCCTTTTTCTTTTCTATTCTTTCCGTTATCCATTCAGTCATCACCCATGTTCCGTGTTCCACGTTCCATGCTGTTGTTTTTCTAGTCTCCTATTTTCTTCTTTTGACATTACGTGTGTATGTTAAAGATTATCAATCCTGAAATGTTACAAGAGACCTCCAACCGTCAACAGCCTAAATTCTGACAGCCATATGCTATAACTTATCTTTACTGATTTTCATCTGTACTACATAAATATATTATATCTACATTCTCCATGCACAATAAGCTTACACACACATTATCATTGAAATCAATCTATGTTCTTCGTATGCGTCTTTCTTGTTGACTGTGAGTGAAATGCTGAGTTTGCTCTTTTTGTTGACGACTTTTTGTTACATATTTTTTTCTTTTTTTCACCCTGAATTCAAAGAAATGGAGTAGCAAAAATAAAACATCACCAGAATACCATCAGAGCAATGGAACATGTATTAAAAGGAGCAAATCATCGCTCATCAATAATGCTGTTATACAGAACAAAAAAAGTTAATTGATTGGTAAATTGTTTAGAAAACACCAGTATCAACTTTCCATATACCCAAACTTTCTCCGTCTTTCTGTCAATATTATTCAAAGTTTAAAAACATCCTTTCACTTTTGTTGAATATAATATGAAAAGGCATAATGATGAAATATAGACACCACACGTGCCGGTTATTTTGACGCTGTCTGGGGGAAAAGGCAAAATCAAGATTGGCCATTATTATTAGTTTTTGTTCTCCCTACCTACATATTACATTCTTCAATATTTTCCACGGGAACTTTGTTTATAACATGGCATAAGATGATGGAAGACGAAAGACACAAGAGAAGAAGAAAGGAAGAGGGTAGAAATGGTAATCTTGCTTCTTGATGTCACTGCTGTCATCCTCGTGTACCGTTGCATCTGTAATCTGTGCACTGTACATACCTACTGATGTTGTCTTCTTTATTTGCCACCAACCAAGAACTAAGCAGTGTGTACAACCCAATATAAAATGTATACTGTAGTACATAATATGTACACTATAAATTATGCATATAGGCTGAATGCTTTGTATGTATGTATTGTATGTATCGAAATACTGAAAGGCGACTATAGTCTGATGATGAGCTTGCTGATATGTATCTTTTGTCATGTTGATGATGAGTTGAGCTGAGTTTTACACGCTAAAAAGCTGTCCCTTGTCCCTGCACAATGCATGTATACATGTACACTGTGCACTGCAATGTACACGAAATGAATTCAGCATACATACATTTAGAATTTAGAATGACGGTAAAGAGAAAGAAAGGATGAAAAGAGACGGTGAAAGATGACAGCAAAGATATTCACTTAATCCTCAACGCCGCATGATTTATGACTTTGACCATATTACATATTACATGCGTACGGCATCATTACCGTATTGCACCCTTACTGGAGACTGGAGTCAGCTGACTCTCTCTTTCTCTCGCTTTTACTTCAACTCTGCACTGTTAAATATTTATGCAATGTGCATTGTACAATGTATAATTCTCTGTTTACATTATAGATCCATTACATTACCCTGTAGTTGACAATAGTATTAAATCTCGTTATGCCCTTTTGTTATTTCGTATCTTCAGCCATTATATAAACATGAAATAAAATGACTCATATCCTTTTGACTTTTTGAGTTTGTTTGGTTTTTGGTTAGACGAAACAAGGTTAGACGAAAATAAAGACGAAACATATAATGCATTTCAAAGTTACAAACTGCAAATATCAAATATAATATGCTCATCAATGCTCATATTATGCATTATGCATTATGCGAAAGTGATTTATATGGTGAAATAAAGAAAGGTTAAACGCGTATAGTGTATAGCCAGTAAGTGTATTTTTATGATAATGTTTTTATCAATTAATTTAGTTTTATTTCCTTTTCGTTTTTTTACAATAATAATGATTATTATTGTTCTTACTATAGGTATAATGTATTTTTAAATATGGATGTGTGTTGTGTATATAATATAATATAATATGTATTTTATAATATATACGTAGCTAAGTGTATTATACATATCAAAGTCTACATACTTAAGTATTTACATCAGAAATCTATGTAATTAATTATATAGTAAAAGAATCGTATATTTTCTTAATACTTAGCATGATTTGTGTATTTTATAATATGTATTATGTAGTACGTTTTTACATTTATAATTTACATGGGTATTTTATTTACATTTTTATTTATATTACATAGTTTGAAGTGCTTTCACTATATGTGTAAATATTTTGGTTTAATTTTAGTTTAGAGTGACGATGTACGTTGTACATACTTAGCTGCGTATTATACATCAATTGAGTTGCATCGTGCATTGATATCGGTAATCTAAATAGTTAATTTATAAACTTTTTCGCATGTTATGTACACGATACAAATTACTTTCACAGCACGAAACTTAACGAATAGTGGAATAACGATACACATGTAGATATTTCAAACTTTATTGCTCTTTGACAGTGCGGAGGACCAAAAGAATTATCATAATGTAGTTTAAGTGTGATATTTACATCTATAAAATGGACAAGACACATGGGTTGTAGCTAAAATAATATTGAATGTAGTTTTGTATTCACCATTAACGAATTTTGTGAAATTAAATATTGAGTAAGAGACATCCGGATCCTGTCTATTTTTTCAGATAAATGTAAAGCAACTTTAAACCAGGTGTATGTAAATTTTAAAACGGTCGTAGTTCTTACTCTCTATCAATCATTTATAGTTTTGTAAAATTATTTTCATAGGAAAAGAAAACTCGTAATAACTCGTAGCTTGTACATTGTACAATGAAAAACGTTTTGTGGGAATAGTGTACAAGATTTATTGATTGTAAAATGACAAAATAGCTAAATTCTAGCTTCTAATTACCTAATACATGTCTGCATCTACAAACCGTAGTCTGTGTGTTTTTCCTAAGTTTCAGACTTGGCTACTTGACTTAAATTTATTAGGAAAAGTAATAAAAACGTAATAACTAATGATGAAGTTGTTTTTAGGTTCGGCGTTCAGTGCTTCTCAAAAAGTAAATCTTTTAATTGTATGCGAATGCAAAATAGGTATTCTTATTAGTTATCGTATTATTGCTATGTATAACATTAATGTAGTGCTTAAAAATTTATAGTTTACCTTATATCTTAACTATGTTAAAGACTAGACAGAAAGAGAGAAAATACGATACACATCATAGGAAAATAAAGGAATCATGGTATACAAGAACACAATTTGAATGATTTTCGTTTCTCCAGCATTTTTCCTCTTTCAGTTATTTGTTATATTTCCAGTTCTCGTATCTCGTAGTGCGTATAAAGTGAAATTCCTATAGTTTTAGTTTTCTCCTACCCCATTTGCTCCCGAATGCACGCAAGACGCAATAGAATTTTATTTTCATACACATCTATAATATATATTATTGTTTCTTATTTACTATGTATCATTGTATTTTATTGAGACAATTATAAACTAATGTGAAAGATAATTTTTATGTAGTATGTAATGTAAAAGTGAAATATTTTGTTGGTCTTTTTGGAAATAAGAAATAATCTCTCTCATTCGTTTTACTTAAACATATTTTACGTCTAAGAATCTAAAAAGGAGTTTATATTTCTATCCGTCTTACATGTATTATGTGATTTACATTATATGTATCATGTAAGAATGTAAGGAAGACAATTTTGTTTTTTTTTTGTATTGTGTATTTTTATATGTACATTATTTGAAATGTGAATACTACAAACTGCAAAGAGGACAGCGGAGCCATGTATAAGACAGCAACATAATGGATTCTTTTCTCTCGTCTGAAACTGAACGATCACAAATTGATGTCCTTATTTTCTTGCAGTTTTTTTCCCAATGTAAAGCATTTTTTACGTTTGAAGCTTTTTTTTATAACTTTACGTGCTCCACGTACTAGCCTTATGGCTCCTTTTGTTCTCTTTGTTTCGTAACGTTCAAATTCGTTGTTGTTGTTATAAATCAAGGGAAAAGTAGTACTCACAAATTCTTATACACGTGAAGGCTCGCCTTCCATGCATTCTTATATTTTAGAAACTGCAATAAGAATCATCTATATTAATTATATAGTCCGACTTAATTATGTGTTACATATGTATAAAAATGGTTCCGTGAAATATATATATATATATATATATGCATGTAGAAAACGCTAAACTTACATATTCAAGGAAATAATTTCCGCATTTTGTATCCTACTTGCTTTTATATTATAGGAATATTATAATATATGTAACTGTGAATATAGTGAAACTAGTAGCTCTGGACCAGAGTCAGTTTAGTAGTCTTCAAACACATGCATGTATGTATAACAAAACCAAATGAAGTAAACAAAGGAATAGAACATGAGACAAACATAATAATCTATAATAATATTATACGCAAAAGAAATTGAAACAAGACTGGAAATCGTGTATAATCTATAATCTGTATTTACGAATGTTGTTTTCAGTTTCTATATTTCATCAAAACAATTTGCATGCATCATTATTCAATTATTTTTGTCTGCTTGATTCAATTTCGAATACAGAATTCTGAAATAAATAAAGCTAATAGGTTAATTAATTACAAAGATCGTTTCCATCCTTCATGATTTGTAATGCTGAGTTACTATATAATCTATAACATTAATATTTCTTTCAGCTTTGACATTTTTGAAAAGTTTTTTTAACAATGCCTTTCCTTTTACTTATAATACAAACAACAAGAGGAAACAATAATTTAAAAAAAAAGTTCATTTGAGAGATCTAACTGTGATAGTAGTAGTAGTAGTTTGACTAACCTAGAGTAATTATATACATATTATAACTACTACGAGTGTATCTAATAATTAATAAGGATAAGAATGTTGCTTAGAATATTAAAATTTAAACATTTAATGTGTTACTAGTTTCATCATTGTAAAAGACCGTAATAAATGACTGTACTGATTGTAAAACGTTATACTATACAGAATAATATTTACGTATCAAGATTCTAAAAACGTTCTAGTATAATATTTTTCAATAAATATTCGAGCATGAAAATCTATCATGTCATCACCTTTGACAAACTGGGAAGGATTTTGATACAATATCATTTTACGATTAAGCTCGTATCGTAATACATAATAATAAATAGTAATAATAATAATAATTAATTATTTAATAAAATAACAGTAACGTCCTAACGTGCATCAATAACAATAATAATAATTGTTGTTGATTAATGATAATACAATTCAAAATGGAATACAAAACAAATTGAACTAGTAATTAATTTCGATAAAGTTTACAGAGAGACATAACACAATATATTATAGTAGTAGTATTATAATATTAAAGAAGATAATCCGCAATCAGAATCTATATTTAACATCATAATTTATGAATGTCTCACGCTTCGCTTTACTTCCTAAAGAAAAATAATATTATTTATGACAAGATTGTAGTGTATATATACACATAACACGTAAAAGTAAACGCACTGAGAAGCTGAATATAAGCTGGAACGGGAATCACAAAAGGACAAAAACCCACTGAGATGTGTTTCATTGATGTATATTTATACATATATATATATACATGTATCATATATTAAAATTGTACTAATGTAATAGTAAAAATGTAGAAAGTCTATATATGTATAATAATATGTACATAATGATAGAATAACACAAGGGATCAAAAAAATACTAATAATATTTGTACATACACGATAAACCGTCGTTATTCACAATTTAAAAAATCACTCCCACTCTGTAGTTATTGTTATTGTTGAACATAGTAGTAGTTGTAGTTCTTCTTCTTTTATACACATCACAAAAAACAAACAATTAACTTGATTAAATTAAATCCTCTTCATATTTCGATGAAAAGTAGCAGTCTATGATGTTATAGTTTACACTAGTAATATAATAATATACTAATAAATAGTATTGTAAAACCACTTATAGTTCCGTAATAGGTATTGGTTTCACTAATGTTTGATGTCCAGAGTGGGGAAAATGCATTTGAAGATGATCAGGTGAGGAATACATTGAAGGTGGTGGTTGATGATGATGATGAGCTAATCCATCATCTCCACGGGGCACATGAAGAGAAGGGTAAGGATAATGAGGATAATTCATGTTTAAATTCACATGTGGACTTTCATATTCATTGTAATGTCCATAATGTCCATTGTGATGGAGAGAATGTGGATGAGGTTGTCGTTGTAGGCTGCGAACATTATTTTGAGCTTGGATTGGATTTGGATGTAGGAAAGAGGCAAATTCTTCTGGAAATGGCATCATCCTATCTTTTTCCGCATTTGAGATCACAGAACTAGTTCGATTTTTACGCTGCGCTCCTGGTCGACGAATACACGATTTACATGTATTCTTAATACGATCATGATATCGATAAAGAAGCCAGAAAAATACTACTAATAGAATAATGGCCAAGGCGACGGATACACCAAGAATTGTCTTTTGAACTGGTCCATTTAAATAGCAATTCAAATTTTTATCAGACACTGAAATAAGTTTCTGGTCTCTTAATTCTTTTGGTTCTGAACAAAGGACGACTGATGAGAAGTTTTTAAATCTTTCTTCCAAAAGTAAATCTCTTAGCCAAAATAATTCACACACACAATGAAAGGAATTTCCATCCAGGTTGAGAGATTTGAGGGTATGCCAGTTTACTAAATTTTCTGGTAGAGTGCTAAGCGCATTATTCTGTAAATAATTTGAATAAAATTCACAAAATGAGTAATCAAATACAAAAATTTAATTGTATCACATTTAAAATATTATTTGCATGTAATGTTTTAAAAAGAATGCAGATCGATACTATAATGTACTATATGCATATATGTGGCGTTCCACAAGAAATTTGGCCGGTTTGAATTTTATAATTCACACCAAGCGGCGATTCTAGAACTAAATTTTAGATGTTGAAACTATGCAAATACATATTTGTTTTGCAATCGCAGCGCCAAAATTATAAAATTCAAACCGGCCAAATTTCTTGTGGAACGCCACATATTATTATAAAAATACCATACACAATACACGCATAACATTTTCTAAAAATAGAACAAGTATAAAGGACTACGATAAAACAAATTTTATTATTGGAAAAAATACTCACCATCAAATTGAGATTCTTCAAAGATTGTTGACTGAATAATTTTGCTGGTAAAATTGCTAAATTTTTGCCTTTGGCGATTTCAACTTCTTCTAAATCTAAATTAGATGCAAATGCATCTTTATCAATCTTTTGAAGTTCTGGTGCTCCATCCATCTTGAAATTCTTCAGTACTCTCAGTCCCAAGAAAGCATTGCTCTTAAATTCAGCAATGGGATTACGTCCAATCTTAAGTACTTCCAATTGAACAAGTGGAGGAAATGCAATTGTTGGAACCATCTGTTAAGAAACATGATAATATATTATGATGTCATGCTATTTTTTTTTGTTTCATTATATATGTATGTTAGTCATTGCAGAATATAAATTAATTAGCATTAAATTATATCAACTTAATACAGAACATGATATCATTTTTGAAATGTATTATATATAATATTAGATACTCCATGTACAAGAAAATGATAGTACATTCATATATAGTTCATAATAATAATAATATTATAGGAAATATTAATATGTAGGCATAAAACTTACGTTCAAATTATTATCTGAAACAATCAATTTCCTCAACATATCCAGACCTCGAAAGGCATATTGCTCAATTGTAGATATTTTACAACCTCTTAAATCGAGAGTAACTAAATTCTTGACTGCAGAAAACCCATCATTTTTCAACACTGTAATACTATTCATTCCTAAATTTAATTCAGCTAAATGAGGCATATAACTATTAGACACAAGACCACCACCACTACTTGCACTATTTTCAAGAGTATTTTTTGAAAATACATCTGGCACTCGGCTTAGTTCATTACGATCAAGTTTAAGGGTACGTAGATTTTTTAATCCCATAAATGCACTCGAATTTAAAATTTTGATTGAGTTGACTCCAAGATCAAGATCTTCAAGATTAGGTGATTTTAAAAAAGTTCCAGGCTCGATACTTTCCAAAAAATTCTCTCGTAGGTCCAATAGCGTAAGAGATTGAAGTCCACTGCCAAATGTTTGATTAGAAATATGTGAGATTTTATTAGAGTTTAATTTCAAATGTACAAGATTTGTTTGTGAACTAAAACTATTTGGCATTATTTTCACCAAATGATTCTGTGATAAGTCAATAAATTGAAGTTGATGATAGAATTGAAATCCAGTATCAACACTTCTTATTTTGTTACTTCTCAAGTCTAATCGTTTCACACTGGGATTTAATGTAATTGGAACAATATCCAAATTTGCTCCGGAGCATTCCACTAAAAGTATTTCATCATTACATTTACAATTAGTAGGACACATGGCCTCAGTTAATGTTAATACTGTAGCCAATACCACTAAAAGCACTTGCTTCATGTTCTGATAAATCTTCATCTTGCTAGTTTCTTTTTTTTCGTTTCTTTTCTTCTGTATTCTGTACTTTTACAGTGCTTCACAGGTAACTTTTAGACTGTTTTTCGTAGCTTGAATGAATAGGTAGGTCTAGGTAATCCATCTGAAAATCACAAACAAATAAAAACATGAAATATTATCATCATTATATTATATTATTAAACATGTTACATCTTTAATACGTACTACACACACTGCACACGTACTAGTAATGTTTTATCTCGGTTCTTATCACTTCCAGATTACAAAACTACGCAATGCACATGTACCTAATACCCTAATACCGTTTTTTTTACAATTTCACTGTCCCTGATTAAATGTGAGTAAATAAAATCCGTACTAAAATAATTTATTGCTCATACCTCTCATTATACTGTTTTATCAGTCAAATAATTTTGCCAAAACCTCCTATATTATATATGACAATATGATGTGACATATGACTCACAAAAGTTTCTAATTAAAATAAACGAGTCAACACATGATCAGAGTACAATAACAAATAATTGCAATTTACAATACTACTCATATACAGAGCTTAGCCCGTACCATAGGATGAACTTGCTGAATAGTCAGGATTTCGCTGTATTCGATTTCAGCTGCTTAGTAGCTTAAAGCTGGAAAAAAGCTCAAGTAAGGCAGGGGGTTCAGTTCGCGGTGGGGTCATTTCCCTATCACCGATTTTCTTCGATTTTTCATAA
>JAQGBH010003777.1:0-18801 GCA_034698265.1 Sminthurinus aureus
TTTTTTTGGCCCAAAATCTTTTGTTTTGATGTTTATACATCCTAACTAACATGTTTGTGCAGGTTTTTTGAAAAAATGAAATTTTCACGATTTTGGCCTCTAGAATGGCTGAAAGTTAATCTTTTACTACTTTACCATTCGGCATTTTCACGGCTTTCCTGTGCTGGGAGTTTTCACATGTTACATTGCCCTACTTTGTACAGTGGTCTACAACATTCTGTATCAACACGCGTTTTCCATCCCGGAGAAAATGGAACAACTGAAAAGAGAATTTCTCCTCGCTGCTCAAAATGTAACATCAAAATCAAAATCAACAACACAACTTGAAAGTTCCAACGTCAATTGGAATTTGATTAAAAGCTTTCGGACTGAAATGAAGAGAGAAATTGGGGGAATTCAAATGTCGGAGTAAAAGTTGGGAGTTTTCACACCCTCGAAAGAGAAACCACACCACGATTTATTGACTTTGTCTTGAGGAACGTCGTTAACCTCCTCGTCACATTCCAACGATAAACTGTAGACATTAAACATGAAAGGGAAAAGAAAAAGTGGTGGATTATTAAGCCGTAACCAAAACGTTCAAAATCAATTTTCCACATGATTGTTTATGCACACTACAAATTTTAATTTCCTGCCGCCATTTTTGGATCCGTAAGGCGGATAAAGAAATGGAGCATAATTCCAACTACAGCCTTTGATAAAACATTGGAAGAATTATATGCCGCTCAGCAGAGATCATCATTCATCGTCCATCATATGTATACTTGTGTAAATCTGTATGACATGAAATCAACTCAAGACTTGAAGGTTTTCTTTCAAGTAAAAAGTTTCTGCTCCAACACGAAACCTTCACTTGGTGTTTGCTGTTTTCAAGGAGCGAACAATAGACAAAGCCTTAAATATTTCAACACTTTTCCTTCATAAAAGGATTAGAGTTATCCTGCTCACCGAAGACGGTTTCACAGTCTGAGAAAATATTATTCGGCGCTCAAATCTGACAAACGGTAATTTAATTTTGCAGATGGTTCTGCACGAATTTGTAATGAGATGAATCACATTCCAATTTGGGCAAGAAAGATTTTCAACATGCCATAAATCCATACGACTGCAACTTTTTATCTAGAATCTAGAACCTAAAAGAAACAATAAAGAACACGAAGACTTTTCAAACTTTGGAGTTTTTAACAGACTCTGACGCCGCTTGAAAAATATGTTGAGGTAAGCATAACATCTTGTACGAAGAAAGAACTAAAGTCATTTCAAATTGGTTATTGTAAATTGAGACATGAAAAGCAGAAACAGATGAAAGCGAATTCAACATAGGAAATGGATATTGTTTTGTAGCAAATGTTTTTATTCAAAACTTGAAACTCCAAAACATTCACTTTTGACACAAAATATTTGAATGAACATGTGAAACTGCTTGTGGCAGGAGATAAAAATAAACCGCTACAAGAAAACACACAATAGAGTTGTCTTCAACATTCAAGTTACAATTCAAAATTCAATATTCAAAATTAAGAGTACAATACAAATACAAAGGATCTGCAGATAAAAAAGTTCTGACATGACATGAAATCAATTCCAACGATTTCTTAATAAAGATAAAATTAATAAACTGAGACTGAGCTGTTGACTGTTGACCAGTTCCAATGAAATGTGTGAATTTCACCCGAGTCTCGGTTTGGTTTTTTTAACGACCTTCTTTGATTTATGAGTGAGTTGATGTCTCTTAAAATTGGATTGTTGGTTGGCTGCGTAGCTGCAGTTAACCTCCCGACATTTGAAAGGTTTTTCTTGTGTATGTGTCCCGATGTGTTTGACAAGGTCACTGCTAAACGCCGCAGCGTAGACACATCCGTCTTGAGGACATTTGTAATCCTTTTGGCCCGTGTGGATTGTTATGTGATAAGTCAAATGTGCTTTTTGGAAAAATTTCTTCTCGCAGTAGTCGCATTCCCAGTCTTTTTATCCTGTGTGAATCTTCATGTGTGTTTTCAAATGAGCTGACTGAGTAAATCTCTTCTCGCAGTAGTCGCACTCGTGATCTTTCTGCGCTTTGTGAATTTTCATGTGCACAGTCAGACTGCCTTTTACCGTGAAGGATTTATTGCAGATGTCACAAGTAAAATCCCGTTTTCCAGTGTGAATCGTCTCGTGATTCGTCTTAGTTTGGTTCGAAGAGAATTTTTTGTTGCAGTACAAACACTCAAAATTTAAGGGGCGGACAAATTTTCTATTTCTCGTCTTCTCTTTTTCCATGTTTCCTTCCTTTCCTGTGAAATTTATTAGCAAGTGGTCACAGTCGTTAAAACTTGAAGCTGATAAATTCAACTCATTCGTTTAAAGACACTAAAGAGTTGACAAAATGTTCAGAATTGACTCAATAGAATGAGTTTTTTTTGTGTTTTAAATAAGCAAAGGTCAAGAACAGTTCCAGCTCGCACCACAACACAATAAACTAAGCAAATATTTTGAAACGGTACAAAAACAAAACCAAACCAAGTCAAAGTGAGAGGCGAAAACCCGTTTTAGAATTTTCATCCCGTTTTTCCTAGAAAAGGCCAAAGAAAACTATTTGAGTCTTTTCATGGAAAATGGGATTAAAATTGTCATCGACTACTATAAAACTCGTGCTTCTACTTTGAACTTTGAATATACGCTTAAAATTTTGTGCAGCGTCCAAATAGAGTTAAAAATCTGTAAAATTTCAACGCCACTTGATAATTTTCACAGCCAAAAGATGCAATGCAGTTCAAAGATCGGGAATTACAATATCATCTGTTTTTTAGCCATTTGTTTGCCTTGACAAATCAATCCAAAACCTTAGAAAAAAATTTCTAGCCTTTAGCACGTGAAATTTCAAGTTTAATATTCAATGAAATGACGGTGACAAAAATTAGTTGATGAGCAATAAACATTGGATTTTGTGACAAGAATTCAACTCACTCAAAATGAAATTTTGTTCATCCATTAAATGCACAAAAGGGAAGCACAGTCAAAACGGGACATTTCAATTCAGGTGAAGTTTAGGTGAATTTACATAAAAATGATGCTTGCTAATCAATTGTGAATTTTCTCATCTCTTTTGGAGATTTTGTATAATACGTTCTCTTGAATGAAATGCGCACGTCAAATTTCACTTGTAATCTTTTATCTAATATCTGTGATCTGTACATTCTAAACAAGTCTAAAATTTGTGTTAAAAATCAAAGTGTTACAAGTTGTACAAGTTTTAGAACTTAGAATGGATCATTTTCTTCCGTATTTGATTTCAATAGAATTTTTCCTCATAAATTTATAAGCTAACGCCAGAGCGAGCTCATTGCACGACTTTTCTAATATTTACAACGCGATTCTTAGTTTGTGAATTGCATAAAAAACACAAAGGGTACATAAAGTTGTTTAAACATGAAAGCGACAAAGACACATCTAAAAGAAAATCGATTCGTTTCGAGCAGGAGAATTTTATGTCATAATTGTAACGTGATTTGTACAACCTGGTTTACAAACTGTAGGATGTTTGGGCACAGGAAAAGACTAATAAGACAAACGGCGTTGAACTTGAACAACTTTCGTAAATACTTCTCGTACATAAAACTGAGTAGACAAAATATCCAACAAATTGTGCAGCATAATTCAAAGATTTAGACCAGTTTTTCCTCGATGTGATTAAGACGTTCAGCAGCATCTTCTTCTTCATTTCTTGTTCGAATTGGAACGTTGAGGTTAGACTTTTGTGGTTCAGATGACGATGCTAATATTGATTCGAAGTTGGTGGTCCAAAAAGGAAATGTAATTACTAACTTTTGAACAGCTGCTTTTGATTTTTTGGACAAAATCTTCTGTCGTTGTTCTTCCAAGTATTTTGAAATTCTTTTCTGATTCAAATTCTCTTGCATTTCCTTAAGATTGGACAAGATTTCAAGGAGAAAAGCAGTTGCTGGCAGAATCAGAAAAACGAGCCAAATTTGAAAGATGAGATGAACGCCCGATGATTGAAATGAAAGTGGTTTGAATTCAGCAAGAGACTCGTCGATGAATTCAGCTGAATCTCTCCAAATTTCTTGAACCATAAAAAACTTGATTTTGTTCCATTTTCTCCACCATTCATGAATTCCAGAGCTCAGCAGGGCTTTTATGGGGCCCAAAATCAAATCAGGGGCATTTTCTAGCAAGCCCAAATCAATGGCAAATCCTTTTATTTCTTGAACTGCGTCATCATTTTCTTGGGCATTGTGAACGAATTTCATGCCGAGTTCCGGATGTTCTTTCATCTGCCGTTTGAACTGATTCCAGTAAAAGGCAAAAACGTCAGCTGACGTCATGAAGACTGTTTTTGGATGTCTCAATTTACTCGTGATGAGATGCGCGAGTTCCTCTGAGCAAGTCGAGTTCTGACGAGCCCAAATGAGTAAGTTTTTGTAAGTTTGTTGACATGACTCAAATTGTTGACAGCCCGACGTTCCCAGAGGGAACTTCATCCGTTCAAAACCACACTCAGAGTAACAACTTTCAAACTCTGTAGAGAGCCAATGAGCGTACCAATCCGATTTTAGGTAGAATGGTTTGCTTTCAACATAATAATCATCAGATTTGGTCAGATTAAAGAATTGAATGTATTGGTCACTCGAAGGCTTCAATCCACACTCCCAATCAATTTTTGTGAAGTAGACGAACAAGTTGCCGTCTTTGAGGAAATCCATCGAGCTGTTCCACTTTGGATCACTTGCGAACGGAAAATTCAGCGTGTAGTCACTTTTGATGATACCGCGAAATCCATTCGTCAAAATCAGACCCATCATCAACCAAATACTCAAAATCAGCCGGGTCGCTCTCTTCAACCCAGTTTTAACAAAATTTGTATGGATTTGGTGGATTTGGATTCCCTGCGGAATTTCTTGATCTTGTTGTTCCAGCAGAATCCTCAGGATCCACAAACAGAGTTCGGACAGTACCTTCCAGATCCTTGATATTGACTTTTCTGAAGATTCCGGTTGCTTTTTTCCGAGAATCAGAGTCAGAATCAGTAATACTGTGACAGTGGTTGTCATGGACACGGAAAGAAGGAGCCAAACCTTCGGTTGAAACGGCTTAGTGTATATCTGAAGGGTGCTCTTTGTTTTGTAAACGCTGTCACTCGTGATAAATTTGTAGTCGTTACTTCCGGTCCAAATCCAAAGCAGTGGGTAATTTTTTAAACCTGTTGCTTGGGGTTTCTTTGGAATAATTTGCAATTCCAGTTTATGCGATGATAGTGAAAATACTCCATGTCTCCAACTGTCGTTAGTTACTCCAACGAAATAATGTCCAACCGCTGTATGCATATTGACTGGAGAAACTCGATCTGCCGGAGTTTTGAATTTCGGTAACTCATCATACAGTCTTTTGCTTTTCCTCTTGTTTGACATGATTTGAGAGAAGCCTGATGTTCTTTGGCATGTTAACTCTTCCTGAATTTTGTAAGGAATTCTCAGATGATTCAAAAACCAGAGACTTGAAACTTTCATTTCCGTTTTCCTTTCCTTTTCAACGGGCTCTTCACCTGTTACTCTGACGGTGGCGATTGAAAGCGGAAGAATTTTCCGGAGGAACCCTAAGTTAAAGGCCGAGAAAAAAGGTTGAGGAAAATTTTTCCAATCTGAAGTTTTGGGTTGGCCCTGATTCTGATTTGGTAATGGCGCCCTCTCTTGTTTGTTCAGCTGAAAGACTACATTTCCTTGCTTGGAAATTTCCAAGATTACTGTAAATGTTGCCGTGAGCCATTGTTTTATCCACTTTCGACATTTCTGATTTTCGATTACAGTACGACAAACTTCGGGGGTTTCAGTGTAGAACATCATATCCCATCCAATTGTATAAGCTCTGTGTTCAAAGATGCTATTTTGGTAGAGTTCAAGATCTGCTGGATCTGCAACTGTTTTCAGAGGCCAGTAAAACATGTTGACAAAGCAGAGCGAGTTTTTTACTTGAGCTGCCACACTCAGGCCATCGCTCCAATACTTTTTATAACGCTCGTGATAATACAATTCACCATTTTTCGCTGTCAACAAAACTGGGATAAGAAAATCCAAATCCAAATCCCGTGAATGTGAATTTGAGCCAATTTGAGCTGCTAGTTGATTTTCTTTGTGAAATTTTGGTTTTTGAGTCACGCTTTCCCAGAGATGAATCCAACAGCCAGATTTTTCCACGTCATCCATAATCGCTGTCAGATCGCCGGTTATCAAGGTTGTTGGCTCGATTGGCAAGGTCAGAAAAATTCCTTGACCGTTTTCCACTTTCAATTTTTCAGCCAAAATCAACGACGCCTGCGCCCTCAGAATGACAAATAGAATGAAAACTAAATTGGTCAGTTTTATCTTTCCCAGAGAAAAATCAAACGGCATCATTTTGCTCCTCGAAATACTACAGTTCATACAAAATGGACTGGATTTCGTAAGTAAACTTGAAAAAATGTAGGATATTTTTTTAGAACTTGGAGCTTTCAATTTTTGGATTTTTGAGCTTACATTAGGGAGTATAAGTTTGAAACTAGCAGCGTGTTTTCCGTTCACGCCGAATTTGCGGGTGATCCTGGGACTTTTCAACAATGGTCAGAGCAAGAAAGTTGTTGGAAATGCGATTGGCTTTTAGAAAAGCTGCCTCACATTTCGCCAGGTCAAGTAGTTTAGACGCTGTGACCCGAAACGTGAGACAAGGTCAAAGCCGACAGTGCAAAAGTCTGAAACCACTTGGCGAATTTCATATAAAAAAGTATGAAATTCTGCTAGTTTCAAACTTATACTCCCTAATGTACGTGTAACTTTAATCTTATGGGAAAGTTTGTAAAATGATGGATTTTTGAATCATGCGGTTTTAAATTGATTAGAGGTTGAGTCACAACTCTTATTATGTCAAGGTGTGGAATATTTTAACAAGAGGTTTTTATTGATTTTTCCGTGTTGACCACTAAAAACAAAACACTTCAGCGAAACTACGGACTGTAAAAGCATGTTGAAAATGATATCAAATATCAAATTTCAAGAAGTATTCCAAAAGAACTCGAGTTAAGTTTTTAAGTTGACTCATCGACCTGGTTACGACATGCAACTCGAGTGGATGACCTCAAAACTGCAAGTGGATTAGATCAATTCCAACTCCAACTCCTCGAAACGAGTCGATGGAAAATGTTAACATCGATCGATCTGCAAATGTCCATCTGGGAACCCCGAGTCGCTAGTCTTATGAAGCGATGAGCAATTATTGATTAATCCCTCAAGATTCTTCAGAGAAGATTTATCAGGAGATTACACTGTTTTTTCACGGCAGGTGTGCAAACTCGCTGAAAGAGAACGACCAACAAAACTTAAGTGGACGTTAGAATTCAGAGCGGAGCACCAGAAACAAGAGCTGAATGAGCCTGTTGCTATGGTTTTCGTAACAGTAGAGAAAAAAATACAGAAACCTTTAGTTTAGCCTACTTGCCTTTCTTTACTGCAATGAAACTTTTAATCAATTTTTTGGAATTTTGCCAGTTTCCCGGGTCCCAGATTTATCAATTAAACTCATTTGAGATTTATAATGTGAATAAAATGTATGAAACAAATGTCGTGTTTTTGTGGTGTTCATAAATTTGCAAAATGAGCCCAAAAATATCGACATGTCAAGAGAATCAATTTAAATTACCATAATCAAAATGAAATAAGCATGGCTAAATTGAAATTAACTTAAAAGTACAAGTTTTTGTCATTGTAGCCGAACTACAAAAATTTTGTCTACGAGACCCAAACACATTTTGCGTCCTATACAAACATTCTCGTTTACTCAAAAAAGTTAAAGCTTATAACGATATAACAAATTTGAAAAAATTATGAAAGCCTGAGGAAATATTGGGGAGTCAAATATTCATTCTGAAATACAAACGAGTGGACTAAAAAATTAATTAGTATGCAATAATTGGGATAAAAACACAAGTGATTCAATACTACACAGCGTGAACGAACTGTGAGTCAATGATGGAGGAAAATTGCTGCTGGAAGTTCAAACGGCGTCGAATTACCAAAAGCAATAAAAATCGAAGCAACTAGAAATTTCGTGCTTCGTCTGCAATTTAAGTAGGTTAAAACGCCATTTACATTTTGAAACATGACCAAAGGTTCCTCAAAACATGGGTTGGCCGAATTTCATGAAATTGGAATGAAAAATGAGGCTGTGGTAAATTTTGAAAGACACTTTCAGCTTTGAATAGATTTATAAACGTTCCGTTAGCAACAGTTGGTTATTTGACTGTATCTAAGCAACGAATTGTTGTCGAGAGTTGAAAGTGGTTTCCAAAAAATGGTCGTAGCCGAAATATACTAATTTCACGTCAATATCACTGATTTTGGTCTCCAAGAAAACGCGGAGTGTAATTTATTGATCTTGGTGAAAGCAAAATAAAGATATTTGTTTTGGATTCACAAAACTAATGAAGAACCTATAGAAACATATTTACATGGCGTTTGTGACGAATAGTGCATAACATGAAAATTAACTATTTTCTATTGATACTGCTGATTTGGTTGTTGTTTGTTAAGAAAAGATGTTCCGTTTTTATTTATTTTTAGTTAACCTCCCTCCACAATTTACAAGCAACTATCAATAATAGTTAATAATAATCATTACAAGAATTCTAAATCAGAAAACTCACGAAATCGGAATCATTAACAAAAATTATAATGATTATTTTGTTATCATTGTTACATTAATATTTATAATAAATAAACAGAATACAAATAAAATGAGGAAAGGAAATACGTAAAATAGGAGTAAAATAGGAAATACATTTCAATTTCATTCGATCCGAGTTGCAAGAACCAAATTGGGCATGTAATCAAAGGCATGGATTTTGCAGATTTGGATGCAGGATTCTTTATCTTTTGAAGGTCGTTCCGGGCTGTAGAGGCAGACGCTAAATTTCTTGAGCTCTGTTAAAATAATAATCATATTTTCGTATATTGTAATTAAAAAACAAATTGCTCATTAATTTTAAAAAACAGAAAAGCATGTTGATTTTATTTTTGAATTATTATAAAAAATGTACGATATTACAGTAAATAATATTTATTTTCAAAAACCTTTCAGATCCAAAATTGAAGCATTTTCTCTCAGTTTCTCCATTTGAGATTCACTCAGCTTGAGACTCTGTTTAGCTTCCAGTTTCTTAGGTTTTGCATTTACAAAAAAATTGATGAAACCCTGATACCGAGGCATTGGCATTGGCTTTCCATCAATTTTTTTAAATTGGTCAAAAAGGAGTTGAGAATTTTTTTTGGAGAATCCAGTGAATGCGGAGATGATTGAAGCTATAGAATTTTCTTCCGTGTCCGGGTCTTCACAAACGGTCAACTTGAGTGACTGCAATTTTTTCATGTCAGTCCATATTAATTGAGCATGGTTTGCAAAATTCCTCAAACCTCCAAATATTTCCAATTCCACCAAATTTGGACACATGACAGCCAATTTTTTGATAAAATCCACATGGACATGATTTACATAAAATGAACACAGCTTGACAATCTTGAGATTTGGCATAACGGAGATTGGACCTTCTAAAGGAAAATCCAGTGTCACATTTCCCCTTCTCAGGTCTAGTAAAAAAAATAAAAAGAGCAGAAATATTTAATGACGAATTCATTTATTCAAAAATACCATTATAAAAAATATTAGAGGATTTAGTTTTACATTTTTTAAAAATAATAATAATACAATACAAAAAACAACAAATAATAATAATAATGAGCATAATTTACTAACCTAATTCCTGTAAAGCTGGAAAAGTTTCAGCCTTGAGAAATTTGATGGTCCGATCAGTTAATGATCGTGAAATATCAATCAACTTTCGTAGCTTTGTAAATTTTGGAAAGTTCACATGGTTCAAAAATTCCAATTCTTCGAATTGTAGTTCTGTCAGAGTATCTTTGACAGAGTCAAAGAGATGATGGATCAAACTTGTCTTGTCTGCCAAAAATGATGGCTGGCCACGAGAGAAAAAATCGTATAGAATCAATTTGGTTAATTTGAAAACCACAGGATATCCTTCATCCATCGACGTCTTAATCCAAGGCAAGAATTCAAAGTAAGGTGAAATTACCGCCTCCTGGAGCAACCCAAGTTTTCCAACAGAGTGTACCAACTTGAATTGGTCTACTGTTGAAATAGAGTAGGATTCCTCAAAACGTTCAATTTTCTGCAGATTGACGGCCGCCACTAAAAGACCTTTGACGATAACAGGAAATTCATTGAGCAATGACGAAGAAAGACGAAGAATTTTGAGTTTAGGAAGTTGAACCGATTGTCCGTAGAACAATCTAGCCTGAAAAATATTAGAAACATGATTCCTCATAAAGTCGGATCGATTCAACTTGAGGCCAAATTCTTCAAGATTCGGAAGTTTGTTTAAAAGCAAATTTCGTAGATAGACAATGAATCCATTGAGTTCTTTGGCAGAATTAATGTTTAATAATTCCAGGTCCAAGCTCTTGATGTTATTTTGGCAGGCGGAGATGAAACTTTCTAAATCCTCACGACTCAAATTGTAAAGGAATTGAAAACGGTAGCGAGAGCACGGAAAATTCTTTGACTTTTTAAAGCATTCCAAAAACTCCTTAAGACTTTGCTTGTTTCCTCTGACGACAAGTCCATTCCAAATGCACTCTTCAGCTTGAATCCGGGCTTGAGACTTTAATAATTCACATAAAATTTCATTGAATCGCCGATTGAGGAGACGACAAGCCAAAAGAGATGGAACGTCCAATTTATTTAGTATTTTTTGCAACATCTAGATGTGAAAACAAAGAAAAAAAACATAGCACAATAAAGTTATTATTACTGAAGGTTAAAAAATATCTTTCTAGTTTCTACAAACGAGAATAATATTCTGACGCTTTTGAATTTAGTAACAGAGATGAAATATAAAAATTATAATTATTATTATTTACCTCGGGAGGTAGATCGTCAAAAGCAGTTTTCTTGACCTCGACCTGACCTTCTTCTTCAACTTCTATTGACATGTCGCCACTTTGTTTTGATTTCCGTTCGCCTTGCTCCAGCCGGTTTAAATTTGATGATGAAGGTTGAGCTTCCATTATGTCCATGATTTCCACCTGTAGTCAGCAAAAGAGTGGAACTTCAGAATAGGATTTTTTGTAGGGTGCAAATTCATTGAATAATACATAATTATGATAATTACTTTTATTAATTGTTACAAATATGGTTTAATTTGTTTTAGCATTGCAGTTAAAAGTATTTACATAATCGATAAATAAATGAACAATAAACATACTTTAGATTTTGAATCAGCTTACCTTTTTACTTTAGCTTCTGCTATCAAGTATCAAATAATAGTAAAATTGATTTCACCAAGATCCCTCAAGTTCCAACCCTTATCCAATATCAAAAATGGATTTAACAATTAATTCACTTTTAGTACATGAGAAATGTAAAAATATTATGCTTTGTCCGTTAACAAAATAATTCCTGCCGAATCACAACATGACGAGTCAAAATGTTGGTTTGAGCGGAAGCGGGAAAAATCCAGGACATCTACAATACATTTTTTTTACTTTCATAAAAACGTCTTGCTCTTTTATTTTAACTTTTAATTTTCATTTCAATGCTAATGATGATTCTTCGTTGGTGGTCCAAAAAGAAATGTAATTTTTGAACAACTGCTGTTGATTTCTTTGACAAAATCCTCTGTCGGTTTTCTTCAAAGTACTTGAGAATTATTATCTTGTTCAAAATCGTGTGCCTTCCTTTAAATCTTAAGAGGATTTCAAGCAGAAAAACAGTTACAGGCAGAAGGAGAAAACTCAGCCAAACTTCAAAGATGAGATGAACGTCCGAAGACTGAAATGAAAGTGGTTTGAATTCCGCGAGAGAGTCGTCGATGAATTCTGTTGGATTCCTCCAAATTTGTCGATCTCTGTGGAATTTGATTTCGTTCCATTTTTCCCACCACCACAAGATTCCAGTACTCAAAAGTATTTTCCAGGGGTCCAAAATTAATCCTGATGCATTTTCAAGCAATCCCAAGTCAATGGAAAGACCTTTGAGTTCCTGAGCTGCGGCATCTTTTTCTTGGCCATTATGAACGAATTTCATGCCGAGTTCCGGATGATGCTTCATCTGCCGTTTGAACTGATTCCAGTAAAAGGGAAAATCCTCGGCTGACGTCATGAAGACCGTTTTTGGATGTCTCAATTTACTCTTGATGAGACCCGGGAGTGTTTCAGTGCAGGTCGAGTACTGGCGAGCCCAAATGAGTAAATCTTTGAAAGTTTGTTGACATGACTCAAATTGCTGACAACCAGAAATTTCAGGAGAGAGTTTCATCCGTTCAAAACCCCACAGAGCTCTGCATGTTTCAAACTCTGTAGAAGAAAAATGAACTTCAAAGTCTGATTTCAAATAGAATGGTTTGTGATAGGCAAAAGGATCGTTATATTTGGTCAGATTAAAATACTTTGCTCCTGGCAATAAGAAGTCATCACTCGGACAACCAAAATCCATTTGGATGTAGTAGACAAAAAAGTCACCATGTTTGAGGAAATCCATCGAACTGTTCCACTTCGGATCACTAACGAACGAAAAATTCAGCGCGTAGTCACTTTTGATGATCCCGCGATAACCGTTTATCAAAATTAGATTCATCAGCAACCAAACGCCCAAAATCAGGCGGATCGCTCTATCTAACATATTTTTGATAGAGTTTTGGTGGATTTTTTGGTGGATCTGCATTCCTGAAGAAATTTCTTGATTTTTATTTTGGTGGATTTTTTGGCGGATTCCTGGAGGAATCTCTTGATCAGGTTGTTCCAGCAAAATCCTTAGGATCCACAAACAGAGTTCGGACAGTATCTTCCAGATCATCATCATTTTTGAACAACAGCCTATTTGGTATTTTATTCGAGCCAGAGCCAGGACCATGATGAAAATGACAGTGGTTGCCATGGCAACGAGAAGAAGGAGCCAAACCTTCGGTTTAAACGGCTTCGTGTAAATCTGGAATGTCGTCTTTGTGCTGTAGACACTGTCACTCGTGATGAATTCGTAGTCGTTGCTTCCGGTCCAAATCCAAATCAGAGGGCGCCGATCTACCTGTGTACCTTCCGGTTTCATTGGAATAATTTCTACTTTCAGTTTATCAGATTTCCATCGATCTGAAAAGCCAAATGTCAAAGTTTGGTTTACAACACTGCCGAAACAACTGTCCAGCGTTGCCCATAAATTCACTGGGGTAAATCGATCTGCGGGAGTTTTGAATTTTGATAACTCGTCATACAGTCTTTTGCTTTGCCTCTTGTTTGACATGATTTGCGAGAAGCTCAACCTTTTGTGACACGTTAGCTCTTCAACGATTTTGTAGGGGATTTTCAGATGATTGACAAACCACAGGCTAGAAATTTTCATGTGAATTGCGTGTTCCTCCTTTATAGGCTCGTTTTCATCTATTTCTGTTTCTGTTTCTTTTCTTGTGGATGCTTTTGTGAGGGTGGCAACTAAAAACGGAATAATGTTCCCGATAAAATCAGCGTCGAAGCGGGAAAAAAAACTTTGAGGAAAATTTGGTGAATCAGTATTTTTCTTCCTCAAATCTAAACTAAAATTGACGAGAGTTGGCTTATTTGAAAGATAAACGCATGTACTGCAACGCCTACTTACTTTTAAATCATAACTTAATTTTTAAGTTAGTTCAAACTCCAATTAAAGTTGATACTTTTTACAAAGCAAACTGGTTTTAAATATTACAACTCATAATATTTATTTTTAGCACTTTTAAATAAGTAGACATTGTTTAACCGGCAAAAGTGGCTGAAACTGGCACAAATGGCTAAAACCAATTCCGCTGTATAGAAAACTTTCAAACAGGCTGAAAAAGCATAAACGGCGTCAGAATTGTACAATTTATCTTACTGGTGTTTAACGCTTTGTAGGATTCTGACGCCGTTTGAACTTTTTCGTGCTCTTTGAAAACTTCTACGTTTATGGGTTTCTGCCAGTTTCAGCCACTTACACACTTTTGCCACTTAAAGTTCCTGCCAGGTCGGTTTCAACCACGGTTTGAACCAGTTTCTGCCAGTGTGGTTAAAACCACTTCCGACCCTTGATTTTAATCAACTTTGTGACCACAATCAGAAAAAAAATTAAAGTGTGGGAATTCTGGGTGTTCACAATGTTCAATCAAATGTTAAGTCATAGGTTCTACATGCTACAGTGCCATCTTACAATTAAAGGATTTTGCTGATGCAACAACTAATGCTACTAAAAATTCTCATTGAAATGTATTTAGTTTATTTAAACGGCGTCAAATTTGAACAAAAACTGAAAATTTTCTTCCCAGGGATCTTATTTCTACAGCAAATTCTTTCCCACTCTAAAGTCATGAAACGGCGGATTTCAGACCCGCCGATTTTTTAACGCTATTTCGAGACTACCAAAAGGTTCTCTGATTTTAAGGAAGCGAAGCTGACTATTGCTTTCCTCGTGTACGGCTGACAATGAGTGTCTTTGTACATTGAGGCAATGTGAGACTACAAAACTAGCAATCTAGTGGTACAGACAGTAATTCTGCACTCGCCAAACAATAACCCTACATGAACTTGAGGGAAAAAAGCTGTCTTGTGGAAAACCAAATTTCAAGTGGCGTCCAAACACCAAAAATTTGTTCCAATTTTGTTCCGTTGCTTCATTCCGTTTTCCGATCGTACAAGATTTTACAGGTTTCAGAGTCTCTTCTTGGAATTCGTTGATTGTGGATTGTGAATACAAGAAAAAAAAATTAGGCAAGTTTACTTTCTATCAACCTGTTCCAACTTTTGTGGATGCATTCGTTTTGAAGTTCCAATTTTTTCTGAAGCTGAGCCAGTCAATGGCTTGATTATTTCTTGGACTTGGAAATTCTTCTCATCACCAACTGTTTCTTTAGTGCCAAAAGAACAGTCATCTTCATCTTTAACTTGACTTGTCGTTCGAATTGGAATTTTGAGGTTGGATTCTGATTTTGATTTCAATGATAATGCAGATTCGTCGTTGGAGGTCCAAAAAGGAAATGTAATTGTAGAGCTGGGACGATAACAAATATTCTCAAAAATTTTGCTATGTCGTCGCTTTAGAAACGATGCTCCTGAAAGCTTGAGAATATTTGTTATCGTCCCAGCCCTACAATTACTAATTTTTGAACAACTGCTGTTGATTTCTTGGACAAAATCCGCTGTCGTTTTTCTTCAGAGTATTTGGAAATTCTTTCCTCATTCAAATTGTTTTGCATTTGCTTAAGATTGAACATGATTTCAAGAAGAAAAGCAGTTGCAGGCAGAATAAGAAATCCCAGCCAAATTTGAAAAATGAGATGAACGTCCGAAGATTGAAATGAAAGTGGCTTACATTCTATGAAAGACTCATCGATAAATTGCAGACAACCAGAAATTTCCAGAGGGAATTTTATCCTTCCGTGACTGCACAAAGATTTGCAAATTTCAAACTCCTTAGAGTACCAGTGAATTTCAAAACCCGATTTCAGATAGAATGGTTTGCGGTCAAAATATGGATCGTCATATTTAAACAGATTAAACCATTTTGGTTCAGGAAAAATAACGCTTTTGACCAGACACCGGAATTCCATTTGCGCGTAGTAGACGAAGAAACTGCCATCTTTGAGGAAATCTATCAAGCTGTTCCACTTCGGATCACTTGCGAATGGAAAGTTCAGCTTGTAGTTACTTTTGATGATCCCGCGAAATCCATTCACCAAAATCAGACTCATCATCAACCAAACGCCCAAAATCAGGCAGATCGCACTCTTTGACCCATTTTTGATAAAGTTTTGGTGGATTTCTGGAGGGATTTCTTGATCCTCTTGTTCCATCAAAATCCTCAGGATCCACAAACAGAGTTCGGACAGTATCTTCCATATCATCGTTATTTTTGAAGTAGATTCTTTTTGATACTTGATCAAAATCAGAGCCAGAATTAGGATGAAAATGACAATAGTTGCCATGGAAACCAAAAGAAGGAGCCAAACCTCGTTTTGGAACGTCTTGGTGTAGATTTCCAGAGTGCTCTTCATTTTGTAAACGCTGTCACTCGTGATGAATTTGTAGTTGTTGCTTCCTGTCCAAATCCAAAATTGAGGTAAATCCTTGAATAGAAAAGCTTCGGGTGATTCTGAAAAAATTTGCAGTTCCAGTTTATCCGATTTCCATCCCTGATAATTACGTGACAAGCTGTCGTTAGTCAAGAAATTTTCAACCGTTTTACTCATACCGGCTCTTTGCTCTTTGTCTTTGACTTTTTACGACATGCGGATTACACAAAAGGAAATTCAAAAACTCTCTTTATCACGTTAAAGTATCAAATATAAAATGTCAAGTTGCCAAGTGTTTGAACTGTGAACGAGTTAAGATTTGTCTTGTGTGAATCCAAAAATCCAGTCACACCCGATTTTTGTTCCACTTCTGTACAGTTGGCAGTAGCTTTATCCAGTTTGTCGATTCTACAAGATTGTACAGACTTCAAGGCTACAGTAATTTTGTTACAGCTGCCTGTATAAAGTACGCTCAAAATCAAGATACGTGTTTCTCAGTTGCCAACGGCAATGGGGCACTGCATGGCGTAATTTCTGTATTTAAAGTTTTGTTCACAAATAACAATCATCTTTAGTAAAAATTCGTACTAGCAAAACCCTTTACGCAACAAAAATTGCACGCTGAATTTAACTTGACACAGAAGATCAGTTTTTTGGAACGATATGCACCTGCAAAATGCATATGCATTTTAAAATGTCCTTTTTACAATGTGTACCATTTTGACGCCGATTAACATTTTCCATCACTGAAATCGCAATACCCTACATTAGATTTGTCCGTGAGCTCGTATGCTCAAATCGAATGAAATCAAGATCTAACTGCAGAAAAAGAGCTAAAACTATTTTTCATGCTTTATCTGTATGCAACTCATTTCCATCAAAATACAGATAATAGGAATTTACTTGTTGATTAAACTGGACAAAAAGCACGAGAATGCCATTCAATTTGGCGTGAGATAATCCATGACGTGTTTTGTTGGATTTTGAAGGGAAATTTTTGTTACAGTAGTCACATTCCAGATCCAATTCATTCATTTTCGTTCTTTTTGTCTTCATCTGTCTTGATCTTCCACCTTTACTTTTTTCCCCTTTGACCTTTCAAAGTAAACTATTTTTAGTTGTGAAAAGCCAAGAGTAAAAGTATACACACTGAACTTGTGTGAAGATTGTAGATTGTCGATGTTTTGAGTTTTGAACGCCAAATGCTGTTGTAGAAAAATATCCATGCATTTTTTATATATGAATATTTTCCTATTTTTTGTGTATTTTCATGTGTATTCACAAAACATGAAAATTATTATTCATTTCAATGCTTGTTGTGTGTATGAATGTTTCCTTATCTATGTTATGCTATATTTAAAACGCTAATCCGCTTGTACTTTTATGTAATTAACATTGAATGTATTTTGTGCCTTTTTCCCTTCACCTTTGTAAGTTACAAAACTACAACATGATGTTTTTCCGTCCAGAACTTTTGAGATACCTTTAACATCTCACTGAGAGAACAATTCAAAATTCTCGCTCCTCTCCAAATATCAATAAATAAAGAATAACAACACCTCACAAATTCACATCAAAACCATCAAATAGTCTGATTTCTCCATTTTCATCTAGTTATTCTTTACAGCTGTAAACAAAATTACTTTGCTCGCCGACAATTCCTCGTCCTCGTTTTCTGTTCTACGTCTTACAAATTCCTTGATTTTTGCGGTTTTTAACTGAGTGATTAAGACAAATTAAAGATGGAGACGGAACCAGAAATCACAGAAATTAAACCTTTGAGTGGAAAAGACAAAACAGTTGTTTTAGGTTTTACTCCTTGTTTTTTTCATCAATTGTTTTCCGGTTTTAAACTCAACATTCAACATGCGAGACTCTACATTCGGCATCTCAGTACATGTACAGAAATTACGAAACAGCAAAAATACGTTGGAAAACATTTTGCACATTGCCATAAACTATCGATTTTGATCCGTGAGACTGAAATTTACTTCGTTGTAGCAATGGTGTCACCGTCTGAGAAAATTGTAGTCGGCGTTCAAGTCAGGCACAAAGTCGTACTTTAACAGATCCACATTTCCCCATCAATTTTAGATTGAAACCATGGAGATGAGTGAATAACGTGGGAAAAACGAATCAAATTCTTCAGAAATTTATATCAAACTTTGACGCCAGGTTAAAGTTTTTGTGATACTTTTGTCAATGCGGTATAAAGTTAGCATCTTGGAAAGGTATTTGGTGTGCTTGTAAAATAAAGTAGTCAACTTGAACGGTCACCAGTAGGGTGATGCAAAAAATGAAAAGTAGTGGAATGTTTCGGGCATGTTGCTCATATCATACCTCTACCTAAGGATGTCTTACCTGCCAAATTTCAGAAAAATTGGTCAACGTTTAGATGGTGCACAAACGGGTCAAAGGTCAAACCTATTTGTAAAACATGAAAAACGCTTTCTTATGATTCTCAGGACTGGATCAGCCGATTTGCACGTGAATTACCATTCCTGGAAGGCAATGCCATGGGCTTGCAGGCACATATGTGCAGGATTCATTTGGCGGGTTTTTTGAAAAATACCCGGGTATCAAAGTACAAAAACCCGGTTTTCGGATCGAAATCGGTCATGGAAACTAAATTGTTTATACAATATAGAAAGTGTGGTTTATTGCAGTTTCAGAGCCGTCGGGGTTTTTAAAAT
>JAQGBH010003778.1:0-18795 GCA_034698265.1 Sminthurinus aureus
ACCTCCATGGGTATGTCTTCAATTTGAGACAAGGGCCCGTTGACTTTTCGAACGTTTGTGCGAAACGGACCACCCTAGTGTACATTGTATAAAACTACTTGCAATTTCTCAAAAGAAACTCCAAGACTCTGTTTTTATCTGAAATAGACAATAGACAAGGCATGTCTGTATTTTGTATTATGGCGCTAATTATAATTAGTTGTACAAGAGAAATTTATTTCCTATTTTAGGTTGAATATTATTAGTTTTCAGATATTTTATACTGTAAATATTGTACAATATGAACAGTATAAACCATAAACCATAAATGAATTATTATCATACATATCATCCATTATACATTATATGTACATACATCTTTTGGCAATACTAGTTCAGTGCAGTTTGGCGGTTGACGGTGCGGTGGTCAAAGAGCGAAAGCGAATAAAGTAAACAGTATTATATGTACAATATTATAATATAATTTAATATGTGGAGAGAGGAAATTCAAAATGATTAGGATCATAATAATATTATCAAGTATTAATAATAATTATAATAATGATAACAATCAACTTATCTATCTATCTATCTATCTATCGATGGAAGGAAATTATCATATCATATGCATAATATATAATTTTTTTATACATGATACAAATAAATACGAGAGCCACGAGACAATATAGGTAATACCATAATATTATGTATATATTTTGTACATACTATAATATTATACTAAATACTACTGCACACAAAGTTTATTACAGGCAGTGCGGTAGCGCACGCGGTATGTGTACATTGTAGATATTATGATATGATTCTACTTTCACTATCAAGAACAATGGCAATGGCCACTACACACTACCTACCGAATACGAATACGAACAAGAAAAAGAAAACGACAGCGACAACGACGACGACAACCACCTAAAAGAAATGAAACTCAACCACATGGTAAATCCAAAACCTAAAACCTAGAATCTAGAATCGAGAAACGAACAACGATTTTCGATTTTACTTTACTTAGTTTTTTGGCTAGCTAGTTTTTTTACCTTTTCCATTCTTCCTGTAGATTGTAGATACTTATGTCTTTCGCTCACTTTCCATTATTTTTTCCACTTTATATAACATAATAATATATCTGGATCTATATGAGTTTGCACAATGTAATTTGTACATGTATGTGTCTAGTGTGTACGCTCAGTTTCTTCTCCTTTTCTCTCACCAACGAGGAAAACTTTCTCTCGGAGCTTTTACGGCCTCTATGGGAGAAATTTAACAAAGTGAAAGAGAAAGAGAAAATTCAAATCCCCACTTTGCCTTTTTCTCCTATCTACATTTTTACAAACCCGTTTTTGTTTGCATAAAATTCTTTGCAGCTTACTTAAAAATCAAGCTTGATGAAATAACAATAATAATAATAATAATTATTATTGTTATGCATACTTGCAAAAGATGTCTAAATCTTGATGGTGTTGGTATATTATTATGACTGTAAAATTTTAAAAATGATACTTTCCAGGTTTTGTATCTTGTCTTTGCATTAAATTGTCCCTTTTGAAATGTATTTATGTAAACGGGACAAAATTAGGAGATCAAACTTCATGAAATTAATGGTGAAAGACAAAACATTAAGTTTGTTTTGTAACCAAATCCAATTCCATATAGAAAGACTGAGAGATATTATTTTGGGATTTTTATCTTGTTAAAAAACTTGAAATTATGCAAATGCAAATCAATAAATCAAATCAAGATTTATGAAATGATATGCCTACAGAATAATAAGAGAAAGAGAGGATAGGAAATTATTTTATTCCTTACCCGTTTGTTAGTGGAGTGCCGATACAAGCGATCGAAGCTGGAAACCTGAATTTAACGGCAATACGAATATGGATAGGAAAAATTGAAATGGAATAGCACACATTTTTTTTCACAAAAGCTTTTCACTTTGATATTATTATTATTATTATTCTTCTTGTTGGTGTTTTCTCCCGTTTCTTTCTTTTTCTTCCTTTTCTCTTGTTATTTACTAAATTAATTAGTAAATGATAATATACAACTATTAAGAAGAATATTCATTTATGTATATATATATATATATTTTTTTCTTCTTTTGTATTCCACAGATCCAAAAAATGAATGCAACTTCTTTGATTGTATTATTATTACTATTATTAACAATAATAATTTTATTACTTTCTTGATATGCTTCTTCTACTTGTTCTTTTTCGTCTTCCGCCTTCTCTTTTACGTATTTTCATGTAATCAAATGAAAACGTGTACTAATATATATTTTACATCAGTATCAAGTATCAATAACTATTCATTAGCCAATAATTCATATTATACTATTAATAATAATTATTATTATATGTATCTTATGTAGTACGTAGCAGTAATTCTTTTTGAACATTAAATTAGAGTTTTAGTTGTATCTCTATCTTATCTTATTTTTGGTAATACTTTGCCTTTGATTTTTGTTTCGTTCTTTGAAGTTTTGAACAAGTTCAGCTTAAACGATGATGATGATTCTCTTTTTTAAAATAATTAATTGTAGAGTGTAAATATTATTTATGTTCTATTCAGTTTCATTATGAATATGTGGAACTGAATTTGTATAATATTTTGCTTCTTATAGATTTAATAATAATAATATTATTTTGTGAGCACGTTTATTATATAATTAATTTGTTTGGTTACAATTTACCATAATAATATTATATATTCACCTTGTAAATATTATTATCACCTACACAAACTTTTTATTCGTATTCTTATTCTTAATATTATCATATTTTTTATTCAAATTTCCAAAATAGACTTGTAGAGTTATATTATAGTTATTTTATAGGAATAATTAGTAGTTAGTATATAGTGTATAGTATTAGTAGGAATATTATATAATATTATTATAATAATATTATAGGCATGAGTTGATATGTATTTGGAATGTTGTAGTCGAAACTTGAAAGTTGAGGTGTGAGGTAGGAAGTTGATTTATATTTACATTAGTTCAGTTTAGTTTGGTTGGTTGGATTTGGTTTCATGTTGTTTGTTTTTCAACAACAATAGAAACATTTTTTGCTCCAGAGAATTTTCAAGTAGTCTATATAAGGTCCTTCTCTCTTTTTTATAGTATTCCAAAATTTTGTAATCTAAAATAAAAACTAATAATATAATATTTTTGAAAATTATTATTATGCACGGTCTTGGTTTTTCTTTACACTTTTATTTGTATTTTTTGTAATATAATTCAAATTAAAAGAACAAAAAAGATGATGATCCAAATCCAAATTCAAATTGAGTTTCAGGTCCAGATTTAGATTTAGATGAGGTTTCCAATTGTTCGGATTAGAATTGTTTGTCGTTGGTAGTTGTTGTAGTTTCCTTTTCGTTTCCACTATTGGTTGTTTGTCCGTCTTTTTCACTCTCTCTCTCACTTTTTTTTTTTTTGTAAAAGTACTTGTTTTTACTAGGTATATCTGTCTACTGTAGCCATAGCCATATATTCATATCTTGTGTATAACTATATCCATATCCATCTGTGTCTGTCTATATCTATATAATTATTGAAACTCAACTCAACTAACTCAACTGTACACTGTATTTTGTGTGTATATGTGCCTCTTTCTTTCTCTTTATTCAGTTCTTTTAGTTGGTTCAAAAGCTGGTTGCTCCTTACTCCTTACTGTCTGTTTTCTCTCTTTCACTTTCCTTCTCTCCTGGCTATGTACTCTGTACTCTGTGTTATATTTCTCCGTTTTTCGAGTACGAGTACGAGTTGGAGTTCTAGTTCTAGTTGCTGAAGGAAAGTTGAAGTTGCTTCTGTGTATATTAACGAGAACGAGAACCAGAATGAGAGTAGCAGAGGAAAAAGCGACCAAAGGAAGGCAGAAGACAAAAACGACGGGGCTGGGTCTATGTTCCGGAGTCGAATGAACTGTTCTAACGTAACGCAATGTCTACGTTGAATACAGCCGCACTGCTGTAGTCCAACTTCTCTTCCTTCATCGCTCATTCGCTCACGATCGTGAGCAGAAAGGCAAGCAACCAGGCTTAACTCGCTTGCTTCTCAAGAACCAAAACCAGAGCCAGAACCAGAACCAGAAAACGAGGGAGAACCAAAGAAAGCTAGCGAAAGAGAAAGAGAACGGGAAAGACAGAAAGAGGAAACGAGAGGCAACGGCGGGGAGAAGTCCGAATTTTCTCTCTTTCTCTTTCTCTCTTTCCTCCTGCAGTTTACCCAGAGCACATAATATAATGTATAATATTATACGGTATACGGTATACCGTATACCGTATATTTAGATATATGTACATGTATAGACAACACTCTTTTCTCTATACTTCTGTACTTTCTCCCCTGGTTCTACGATATACAATCATACACTACTACTCCATCTCTCATATCCATAGCCATCCTCAAGAACAAGGTTACTCGTACATATAGACAATCATGGATTTCTATGCGCATAGCGCAACAGCAAAGCTCCTCAATATGTATAATATATTCACTACCTTTTACTACTATATATACCACTACAAAGTATATAAGGTACGGGCAATAATATAGACAGTAGACAGGAATACAGTGTAGTATTATTACATATATATGCAAATGTATAGGAATAGGAATTGTAATGTAATAAAATATATTATACTTTATCTATATATTATGCGGATATATAAATCTAGAATCTAGAGTCTAGAATCTAGAATCTAGTTGTAGCCGTTCTATATGCTTTCTCCTTTCTACTTTCTACTGTATGCACTCACGTTGTAGTATTTTATTATTATTATACATACATTTAGATTTATTTTACACATCTCCCTCCTTCTCTCTTTAGCTTACATATTATATTATATATTTACATATTACCATTTTCATTCCTCTTTCCCATACACGTACAAATACAAATACAACACACACCCAAGACATACAAACTCACACGTTCATATAAGTATTTATTATATATGCATGTATGCACATGAATGCTTGCAGTTTGGAATTTGGAATTTGGAATTTGCAGTGATATAGCTTCTATCATGTTCCTGTTCCTTCCTTTCTTCATGTGTAAAATGAACTTGGTGTGATGCATACATAAATATCATTTGTAGATAGTAGACTGATATTTGTACTAGTATTTTGAGTGGAAGCAGAGAAGAAAGGTGGTTCTAGGTTGTAGGTAGATGTAATATAGTATACAAGCATAGTATATAGGCATCATCCTCTCTCTGCTCATATTATTGTAATATTATTCATATTCTCCATTTCTTTCCTTTTTTTCCCTGCTGCTTGTCATCCATAGTGTGTAGAGTGCAGAATGTAGAATATAAAGTATCAAGTAAATAGATAGATGTAGACGAGATGGACAGTATATAACATAATATAACACATAACATAGCCTAGACCCCAAACATTAGACATTAGACATAGCATTGGCGGTCTAAATCCATAAATCCAAGTGTGTAAATCTAAGTGTAGAAAATGTGTAGTTGGAAGTTGGACTCGACTCTTGGTTCTTCCTTCTTCGTCCCAGTTTTCCTTCACCTTTGTTATTTTTTTTTATTTCACTAGGCACAATATAATATCATATATAGTTTATGCTACTGATACATATTTATGATATATCAAGTATCAAGCTGTAGTCGTCGTCTTTGTCCTCTTCGTAGTATTTGTTCGTATTTGTCGATCGTAGTAGACATGCGAGTGAGTAAAAGAGTAAGTACGTAGTTTTTATTTTACTATAGTTGTGTAGTTTTGAGTTTTGAGCGTTGAGCTTTGAGCATTGAGCATTAAGTTTTGACACATTCATATTATGCACATAAAATATTTTAAATGACGCTTTTTACATAAAACTTACATGGAAAATGTTAGTGATAGTTGACTCATTTTATTTATTTATTTTCAAAGATTTCAAAAATATGCTTTGTTATCCAGATTCCAGATAAAAAGGCCAGGCCATGTCAATATTTAGGGTTTAGATCAATTTATTAATTCATATCTACATTCTACAGTCTACATCATCCAATCCAGTTCCAAGTTCGATGCATCGTACATCGTACAGGTGTACACTTTGCCGTTGTCTTTGTCTTTGTAGTTTTAATTCATTTCGCACATGTGTATTGTATATTGTGCATTGTGTAGTATGTAGTATTTACAGCTGAATGTTGTTATGTCAAGCACACAGCACAGTACCTTGATTGGATTGGATTGGATTGCATAATGCACAGTGCATATACGCATGATATAAATTTTGTACTAATTTATATTTTTTTCTGACGAATACATATATAACATAAAAAAGATGACATAATATAACATGTATAACAGCAGAATGTTTGTAGTTTTCTCCAGAGTCCAGAGGATAAAGAATAAAGAGAACGAGGCTTTTAGTAAAAAAAAAGGAAGAAACTTTAGGATTTGGATTTACATTTACATTTAGATGTAGACTTTCCCTTGCATTTGACTCTGTTGAACATTGAACAGCGAACAGTGAACGGTTTTACGACAGACAACTTTCACTTGCAAAAGTAGAGAGTGAACGAGAGGAAAAGGAAAAGGAGAAAAATCATGTATTGAGTATTGAGAGAATAGAAAGTAGAAAGAGTTGAAAGTACCTACGTATGCGTGTGACTAAATTCACATTTCCGAGTGTCTTCGTTTCCACCCAACATGAATAGCAATTAGTATGGTTTTTGCAACATACCTACACTTTTATATGTGTACTTTTCTACTTGCCCGGTCTTATTCTCATTCTCATGTTCATTCTCCGTGTCAGCCTAAGCTTAAGCCTGAAAGTGTGTGTGTGTGTGTGTGTGTGTGTGGTGTGCATTGTGTACTATGTACGCAATTGGACATAATGTGTACACACAAAGCACATGCATTGAAGATTAGTCTAGAGTCTAGTATCTAGTATAACGTAGATACTTACAAGTATTACATGCTGCGTGTAATGTATTTGTCTAGAATCTAGAATCTAGAATCTAGAGCCTAGAGTCTACTTCAAACTTCAAACATGGATATCATCACGATCTATTTATTGTTTGCGACACGACATTTTTTCCTTATTCTACAAGCCAAAAAACCCAAGGGGCTTTTTACTCTCAAATATATAAAGATGATTTCATACATTACATTACAGCAGACTAAAAAAAAATCCTTTTAAATTTTTTCCCCATCAAAAATTTGTGACCTTAGTCGTACACTTTGGCGTTTAAAATTTAGAATATATTATGTATTATGTATTACCAAAACAAAAATATTTGTTGTTTGTTGTTTATTTTGAAAATACGATAGATTTGATACCCTTTTTAACCTTAAAAGTATGTATGAAAAGTGGTATTCTCTTTGTGTAAAATCCAGTAATTATAATAGTTAACAGTCAACAAAAGGCAGTTAGATCTTTTACTTTTTTAATTAAAATCCTACACCACAGATTTCCGTTTCCCTTTGTTTAGCCTATTATTTCGAGTTTCTAGTTTCTAGTCATTCCACATTACATAAAGTTGAATGATCAATCCTCAATGCTCCATGCTCCACGCTCAGTGCTCAATGCTCAAACACGCGCGTCTCTCGTCTTTTTCTTAGAAATTTGGTGCGGGTTTTGTAGATGGGATAGTTTCCGTTTTCCGTTGTCTTGTTCAAAGTAGAGTTAAGAGTAAAGAGTAAATGAGCTTTGAAAATTCACACGTTCCTTTACCTTGCTTTGCTTGGCTTTCCTATTTTCCTATGCTATGCTGAGCTGTGCTGTGCTGTGGTATGGTGTGGTGTGCTTTATACTATACCTTGCCAAGCCTTTGCTTTTCCTTTTGCTGTTGGCACTTGTCACGGATTTTACTTTTCAATTTAATTAATAAATCTTTTGATTCTGTTTATGTACCTGTCTATCCACAATCTAGAATCTAGAATCTAGAATCTACTATCTCCTATCTAATACCTACAACCTACAGTCTACACTCAACATCCAACAAAATATACCAAAGTATATAAATGTACAGTAGACATGGAAGCATGAATACCTGTAAAACATAAATATACAGGCCACATTATCACTATTATCACCATCCTCATTCCCCGTAGAACATATCGTACAAACCTTATTCAAAATACTCTAAACTCTATACAGCAGACTATATTATACAAAATACAAAACGTACACATTACACATCAACATGAAAACTGTCTCGCCCCACTTCTTGCCTGCCTCTGTGTCATTCCCGATTCACCAGTTTAGTTTTCAGAGTATCTTTCGCTGTGTAAATACAAGAGAAAGTCAGAGCCAGAACCAGAACCAAAGGCAGAGGTACATGAAAGTCGATACGAGGCTCATCAAAACTTTTAGTTTAAAAGCCCATATATTTTTTATAGCCATACCTCATACCAAACCAAGCCAAGCCAAACCAAACCAAACCAAACCAAACCATGCCACTTTATGCTGTACAAAAACCACATCATGCTACGTCTATTTGATATCACATTTTATATTACAGACAAAATACAAAATACAAAATCCATGCATAAAGAATAAAGAATATACATGATATATGTAGACTGTTACTCAAATAATATTCTATATTATATTATATTATATTATACGGTGCCTCCCTTTTACTCCTTTTTTCCTTTTACTAGCTACACTAGATACTAGATACTACTAGATGTATTATTGTTTTATTATAAATCTCTCTACTTTCTCCATATTCCAGATTGTACATTTTACATGGATTATACTTTATACTGTACTGTACTCAATACTCCATACTCAAGCCTAGAGACTCGAGACGTAGTACTGGGGTTTTCAAACTTTCCTTTAGTATTTTGTAGATATTACTTGTACAATATCTTGTATCCATAAACCAACTTGGCTTGGTTTGGTAAAGTTTAAATGCCGTAGTTTAAATACAAGACACTGGAGTTGGAGTTGGAGTTGGAGTAAAGTTGCCTTTAAATGGATTTTCTTCCTTGTCAGTTCTTCTTTACTTTAATCATTCTATTTCCAATATTTACAATACGATTATTAGGAATTTTATACGTTCGGTTGGGCAATGGACCAAGTCCTGATCCGAGTTGAGTTGAGTTGAGTATTGAGTACTGAATGCCGAAAACAGTGTACAATATAAAATGTACAAAACATGGGATGCAGAATGCAGAGTACAGAGGTGCCGCAGCATGTTATTTATTTATTGTGAAGTGAGACTCTTCGTAAATAAATTAAATCAAGAAAATATTATGGAATCGAGAAGAAAGGAGAGAACAGAATAGAACAGAACAGTGTACAGAGTTAATAAGTTAAATCAGGTCACCCGAAAATTTTTAATAAGAAGAGAAAGAGCGAAGGCGAGAGAAAGAGGGAGAGTGAGCGAGAGTAATATTATTTGTTGAGGGAAGAGGAAACCGGAGAGAGAATTGAGGATTGAGAATAGAGAATAGAATGGAATGGAATAAAGTGTAGTGGAGTGGAAAAGGCTCAAACTAAACCTAGAGTGACGAATTTAATAAATAAAATGCATAAATATGTAAATGCATTGTGGTTGGCTAGCTGCTAGCTCCTAGTAGCTAGTAGATAGTAGATGGTGGATGGTAGATTGTAGATTGTAGCTAGTAAAATTCGTGAGAGTGCAGTGTACACTGTACAATATAGAATATAGAGTATATACGTTAAATGAAGGAGAAAGTGGAGACGAGAACATAGAAAATGTACATAAATACATAAATACATATGTAATATCTTGAGCAGAGAAGAGCTGGAAAGCTTATACAGGTAAAAAGTGGAAAGTCTCTTTCTCGCTTTCTCTTTTGCTTCCTTCTCCTCCCTCCTGCGCCGGTCTCGTTCACTTCTCACTTCTTCCTCTTCTATATACAATGTACAGTATATTTCGTATTCGTATTCGTATTCTCCGTATGTTCACCGAAGACCGAGTACCGAGCTCGGAATAGAGACAAGAGAGTACAGTGTAGAGTGTAGAGTATATTGTGCATTTCATATGAGAAGACTGCTGCATGGGGCATGGGTCCACGTTTTATTTGTATACATACATAATACAGTATAATATACATGTGTACGTGTGTAAGGCTCGGTGTAAAAAACATGGATGGATGTATTTTATACACATAGCATAACACTCAATATACTGTCTAGAGTCTAGATTCTAAATTCTACAGTCTCAAGTCTAGAGTATCTTTACTTTTTCACCAACATTTTGAGAACATTAAGCCACTTTACTTGACGTTGACCGATTGTGAATCGTTCACAAAAGCCGAATTCATGCGGAACACAACAAAATGAGAGGAACAGAGAAAAGGGACTTGAAGAGTGCAGAATAAATACTAGATACTAGACACATGTACCGAGTACCTAGACACTAGACACTATAAACTACAAAATATACAGAAAATAATGCATAATACTGATACACATGTATGATAACGTCCAATATCAAATACAAAAACTTCTAACGAAACTTCTAACAACTACTACCTAAAAATCCTATCTTTTTTCCTATCCACTGTCTACTGTCTACACTACCAACAGTATTAATAAAAAGTATTGTGCATTTTCGATTGTCCGTAGTGCACAAAGTACCAGCGGATGTAAGATGTAAGTATTTGAATATGTTTGAAAATAGATTTCATGGAAAAACGGACAGGGCATGTACATGATTTAATTTCCAATTGATATAAAAGCATCGAGAATCGAGAATCTATAATACAGCGAAGTACAGCGGCAAGTCACAAGTCACTAGTCATTGGTCACATTCAAAGACAAAGACAATTCCTCAATGCTCAATCTTCAATCCATAATGGGTTCAATATTCAATCATCCTCTATAAACTCATTAGTATGCAATCATTTGGATTTTGGATTTTTCTTCTGAATAATAATAATTTTGCCGTGGTCTGTAGTCTGTCAAAATTTATGTTGGCTTTTGGTCTTTATTTTTCAAGGAAATTTGATCAAAATTCAAAGTACAAGAAAATGATGGACATAATATACAATACTTATTGCATAATATATTATGCAATATTCAATATTCAGTAATTTAATCATCTACCATTTACAATCTACAAGACAAGTCGCATTTGCATTTGAATTTGCATTCGTTCCAAGTTCCAAGTTCTAATGAACTAATATATGAAACTACAACATTATATTTATATTATATTATACAATCAGCATCCGTTGGTATTATACGCAGCAAATTTCTGTTTTGTGTTTTGTATACTTGAAGTAATTAATTTTTAATTTCTTTTCCTTTCAGCTGAAGAGCTTTAGATTAGGAACGGAAAATGGAGAATGAAGCTGTTATGCTTAATGTTTACGAAAAATTGACAAGGGAAGAGGCAAATGTTTAGATTTTAAATAAAGAGCAAGAAGTAGTAAACCCGAGAATTGAGACTTGAGAATTTTAATATTACGATATGCGATAAACGTTGTATGTTGTAAGTTGAGAATATAATGCACATGGATCATGAATGTTGAATAAAAAAGATTGTATAATGTACAGCATTCAAAAAGAGAGTGGAGTTTGGAATATGCATGTCTAGAAAATCTGCTCAAATTGTCCTCAATTGAATTAATTAACACAGGGAATACTTTTTTAAGCTTGAGCTTTCACACACACACACACAAAAGCTTGCATGCGTATGAGTACAGTACCCAGTAGCAGTAGTAAGTTGTAAGGTTACTCCATAATACATAATACATAACACATGTTGGTGAATGTATAATGTGTAAAGTGTAAACGCTTCCACTGTTTATAATAATACATTACCTCTCTCCGTTGCATGATACACAGTACACAGACACATGAGCGTTTGTATTTTATACCATGTCGTGAACACAGAACACACTGAATCACGTTTACATCACTATTAGACACTAGACACTTGAATACTTCCTACTTATTTTATAATGCATGCTGAACGCTGAATGTTGAATGCTGATAATAATAATAATAACGACGACGACGACGACGATGCTGATGATAATGATGTTGCTATTGATGTTGATACTGAAGCTTACATCTCTCTGCGGATTTTTTTCTTTAGCTTCAAAATTGTATCAAACTGTCAAAAGTCATTTTCTATTATGATATATCGTATGCTGCATGTCGTACCTCGCATGAAAAGAAAAAAATGGACAGATAACTTCATCAAGTGAATAAAGAATACAGAAAAAACAAACAGCCAGAGGGAATGTGTATTGTAGATTGCAGACTAGACTAGACTACAAAGAGCACGTGGTTTCACTTTTCACAAATGAATGATGCATGATAAATTATTCTTGATGCTTAATACCGTGAGAATTTTACTTTTTGATTTTTACGTAAAACGTAAAAACGTGTTGAAATGAAATAAAATATGTCCTGCTTTGGGAAAAGTATGATAAAAAAATCAAAAACTTTTTTACCTTATCGATTCAGCTAGAATTCAGAATTCTAGAATAGAATAAAAATTCCAGGTCCAGTTTCCAGTTTCCAGTTGTTGAATTTTTTCAAGTTGCAGTCAATATTCAATATTTCAATTTTCAAAGTTCACTTTCCACTTTTAGTTGTAAAATTTTCACAACAATAATATTTAATAAATAACAAATAGTACACTTTGAATTTAAAGTAAAAACTAAAAAAACAACACTAAAATAATGCCTGAAGCACTCATATTATCTTTTTGATCTGTTTACAAAAGTGATTTTTACACTAAAAATATTGACTCGGAGTGTATTTTATTTTATTCTGTTTTACATGAACTCTGTACTAGAAACTAGATCCTAGATACGCTCACGTTCTGTGATCTGATTTGCTTTTAAAGACGCTGGAACAGCCTGATGGTTGGTTGTTGGCTGTTGCTGATGTTGACAAGCAGTTGTTACTACTATCTACTACGTACTACCATTCTGCTTTGCTACTTGCTACTACGATGGGTATGGGGTTAAATGATTCTCAAGGTTATTGCTCACAAAGATTCGAGATTCGAGCTTCGAGTTTCGAGAGAGTTGAAGAGCATCAAATGGAATAGAGCAGTGGAATATGAAAGGGAAGATGGTCCGACAGCCGAGAATGCTGATATGAAATTGACATTTATAATTCTATACAATTATTATTATTATTGTTGTTATTACTTAGCGTTTCTTTTTCGTACTATATATTATGTATTATGTCACATGCATATAATACAAGTATCCGCTACTTGTGCAGTAGAGAAGACCGGAGCGAGTTCACATCACATTTATACACGCATTTATCTTAAAACCCTTGATCCTATACATCCAGCTTGACGGTTCTTTAAGACGCTTTTTTTCTGTACCCACATCCTGCTTTTGCTAATTTAAGACGCTTTTTTCTGTACCCACATCCTGTTTTTGCTAATTTAAGACGGTTTTTTATTCCTTTATTATTATTTGTTTAATAAATTAAAAATAGGTAATGAATTTTTAAACCACATCGATTTTGCCTTATTTAAAACGTAGTTTTGTTTTATTTATTTGAATATTTATGTGATAAAATAAAAATATTTAATCACAAAATACATCCTCTAGACATGCACTGGCTCCGCCAGCGCCTGGGCCATCTCTCCGCCTGTGCACAGAAAACAATTCAAAAATTTCCAGAACTAAAATTTTCAAACAAAAAAATTTTTCTCTAGCAAAAGCCTACACAAATACCGCGAACGAAAGATTTGCATCGTTTCCGCTAACAATAAAGGACTTCAGAACTTTTCGCTACTTCCTCGCTACGCGATCGAGGACTTTCTACGCTAGCTTCTCTTTGGGTTATGAATTAATTAATTATTTGTCATTTATTAAATATATTAATTAATAAATAAAAAACCGTCTTAATTCAGCAACACTGGGAGTGGGTTGGTGAATTTTACACTACAAGCCACAAAATCAAATGACTATTGTCGTTCGTGCACCCGAGTAGGCGATCGCGACGCGAAGCGGAGCGATCGTCTATTCGGCTACGGCGAACGACTTCACCTTCCATGCTAGCTAAGCAATAACTGATTTATTTTTTCCCTTGTCCGCGTACCATTTATTAAATAAATGTTAATTAATAATTAACAATATTCGTTAAAATAGCAAAATCGGATGTGGGTTATGATTTTATTATTTAATTAATAATTAACAATGTTTCTTAAAATAGCAAATCGGATGCGGGTTACGAATTTCCCTTAAAAAAACGCCAAACAATATATACAGGGCCTCCGCTTCGCTCCGGCCAATAATATTATAATATATTTTTAATAAGTAAATGTAAATTAGATGAAAAGCAGTTGTTGTACAAGTATGTAGTTGTGCAATAGCAAAGTTCCTATAGGTTCTTCTTTGGCTTTGCATGTGCAGTGTACACTGTGCAAAAGATGTAAATAGTAAATAGTTTTACTCGTATCTCGTATCATATTTATGCAGGAAATGGCAGGAAATATAATTGATAATAAAATACGATTTTTCTATAGATACTTTATTAATTCCGACGTAAATGTAAATAGTAAATACATGGACTAAAAAAATGGGCGTTCAAATTCAGATTTCAAGCTATGTCGTCCGATGCATCCTGTACACTGTAGAATGTAGATACAATGTACAATCTGCACATTTAGACCAATTGATAAAAATAGAGAGCGCACTGCATGAATACTGCATAGTTAAAAACTCTTAAACCTTAAGTAGTAAATACAATTAATATTAAGTGTACCAGTACTTGGTTGTTGGCGTCTCTTTGAAGTTACATTTTACATCCACATAGTACGTGGACTATAGACTATGACTAGAAACTAGAAGTTGTCATCAATTAAATATACAAAATAATAAAATCACCAAGGATTCTCTGTCGCATTTAACATTGCCTATATCCCATCTATGTTGTTTTGAGCTATTTTTTTAGATGTTGCGTTACTGAATTCTGAATTGTTCAATATTCAATTTATGCTTCAATGGGAATTTAGTTGGTTTGATACATAAACTGGAGTAAAAAAAGAGAAAACAGCAGATGCAGATGTACATGATATGTATGTGAGGTTGCCGTCCATTACTTACTTATTTATTTATTTATTTATTTAGCAAGTTTTAGTATTCGGTATTCAGTATTCAGCATGTTCGATTCGGTATTCGGTTCAAACAGAACAGCAGAATCATAATATCATTATTGATTAAAATATAAAGGTACATATTACATATAGTAGATAGTATGCACAATGTACATTGTACACATAGATCGTTAGAGGAAAGCTCTGGCTTCTAGCTGTCTGTTTTTATATGCATAATAATATATTATGTAACATGTACTTGTACTTGTACCTGTAACTTGTACTTTCTAGTTGCTAGTGGTGTTATGTATTTAGGCTTTAGACGTAGCGTAGTGGTGTAAGAAGAAGAAGAAAATGCGGTCAAAAACTACAACAACAACAACAAAACAACCGAGAAGAAAGACTTTCTCGCTTTCTCCCTTTCTTATAATATATTATTATTATATCTATAGTAGATATTAGATATATTCAAGATTCTAGAAACTAGAATCTAGCATGCTTTCTCTCTTCGGCTTTCGGCTTTATTTTTGGGCTTTATCTGCTGTAGTTTTAGTAGATCATAAACAAGCACGCCAACACATTAAAACAAGCATCATAATGTCTTTATTATTTGAACAAATATGCAGCAAGAAACTTGAATACATACGTACATAGTACATACGTTGAGTGCATATTATGCTCCTCTACTCCTCTGTATATTCTATACGTACAATGTACATAAGTACATGTATCAACATTTATTTTCCTGTACCGTGTGTACAATGTACAATGCCCATTATACATACTGCTGTCTACTTATGTACATGGTTCATACTCCAAGTTTATAGCATAATATAATAATATAGGCTTCCAATAAATAGTTTAGAAAGAGAGAGTACACATTTATTTAACAAAGAACGGGAAAAGAAATAGATACATCTGCATAGTTTTCAAAATTACGAAACTGCTTTTTATTATGCATATACTACATAAAATATCTATAGATATATTTATAGCTTTAGACTTACACTAATAATGTGCTGTTTTTTAGTATGCAATGCTGGTGGTAATCAGGCACGAGTCAGCCTCTCTCATTACTTAATCATGACACTTCTAAATTTAGAAAAATCTTTAAGATATTTAATTCTGAAAAATTCCAAAATACATCTAGAATCTAGATTCTAGATAATATTCTTGTTCATAATTATCACTGTAGTGCTGTCTATTAAATACTGACGAACTTGTGAGAGTATAAAAATATAGTTAAAGAGTGAAAAAATGGGTGTGCAATGCATGCAACTTCATGTTCAACGTTCAACATAATACTCATGTACATATTTTACAACTTTTTTTGACATATGCCAATTTTAAACTGGATAGTGTCTGCATGCTGCATATACAATATACACACATATATAATATATATATAATAATATGCATGTACAAGGTACATTGAATGTATAATATATTATATTCCCTATTCTGCTCTTTTATCTTCGGAAATTACCGGTGTGTCTGAGACATATTATAATAAAACATGTAAAATGGTAAAACGGCGGAAAGTACGGCAAACGGAATACAAGTATACAGAATACAGAAAAGATAAAAGACGGAAAAAAATGTAGAATCCCCATGAAAAAGGACATTTCGTACTTTGTACCGCAAAAGCACTATCCAAAAAAAAAAACTTCTATCTCTTTTCTCTCTCGCTCTCTATTGCTTGGCTTTTTTTTACCTTATACTGACTGTTCGAGTGTATCGTGTTAAGAATTATTTACTGTGTGTAGAATATCTCTAGACTCTAGAATCTAGAATAACTCTAGATTCTAGACAACGGAATCTAATGCATGGAGCTTTTTTTTCTACAGAGGAAGTATAATAAAAATGGGTGTGTACCTGAGCAAATCAAGAAGAACTGATCTCGAGAGCAAAAGTCATAATATTGGTAAGTAAGTTCACGTTTTCATTTGCACGGACGACCAAGAGGACGAATGGGCTTGAGATTTCTTTTTCCATTCCCTTGTCTCTCATATGTGTAAAATCCTCTACAAAAACGTCTTTCTTCTTCATGTAGTAGTCATAATGTAATATACTGCAGTGTACAATCATAATATTATACTGCAGAGAGACACAAAATACGAGATTTATTTCTATTTTTTTTTGCTTTTTCTTCATCGTCGCCGTCGCCTTCTCTTATATCTCCCAGTTTCTTTATTATTATTAGTAGCAGTTACTAAAAAGTCTGGATTTTGTTCCTTTTCTTTGAGACACTGTAGAAGTCAAACTAATGTTTATAATAATGGTTGTAACACACTATTAGACTCTCTCTGCTATAATACTATACTCTGCTATAATACTATACTCTGCTATAATACTATACGCTGTCTGCAGTTCTAAAATTGTGTAGCTTCTCACGGGAATGTGTACCTTATCCAATGTGTGTACATTGTACATGTAGTGTAAAAAAGACTGATGTTATTCTAACATAATATATTATAAGTTATAAGCTTGCCTTGTATCCAAATTTTTTTCAGATTCATTTTCAATGACACGAAATGTACACCATAAATTCTTTTATATTTGCAGTCTTAGTAATTACAGCTACATTTTAATGCTGACAATACTTGTAAATACAAATCTGAATTGGTGAAAAAAAGAGACTTGATACATAAATATTTTTGATTTTTAGTATTGAAATAATTATTAAACAACAGTTTATTTCCTTTCTGTGTTTTGAAGTTTAAAACATAATTAATAATTACTAAGCCTTATTTACCGAAATACCTGGTGATTAGCGATTACTTCTAAAACGTTTTCAAAGAAAACTATAGTATCTTAGAATTGAAATGTGGAATACCAGTCTTTTGAAATACTCTGTTGCTTTAGAATTTATCGCTATAGTCTCAACTATGTCAATAGATAGGGCTTTATCCTTTAAATTTTAAATGGTTAAAAATCACATCTGTTTAACATAATATCATAAAATGTAATAAAATATGGTAATCGTTTCAGTTTAAAATTTTAAAATACAGCATGCATAATATGTATTTTAATTTCTAGGCACTTTATAATTTATACTGTTCAATACAACACACATTAGTTGTGTGTATTTACTTTGATTTTTTCATAACTTGTCTACAAATAAAATTATTTCATAATATATATATTATACAAAATTGCAAAAAGAAGTAATAATACTTTTATAACTTTTGTAATAATAATTATTATTGTTCTAATTTACTATGTACAATTTATAGGGAATTATTTCTTTTGAAAAAAACTTTATTTATACCTACTTATTCTATCAAAATCTTTTACTTCTTCATATTCACTATTAAACTTTTGTCTCAAGGCGTATAATCTCTTAATCCATTGTTCTTCTCTATCACGTTGATTTATGATCAGCTACACAACAAAAACAAAACAAGATAAAGAGAAAAATTAATGATACTGATGTTTTTAATTAAATTATAGTATCCAAGATGTATTATTAAAGTTTAATTTAGCATATTGAATGTAAAATATTAAAAATACAAAATACAAATTTCCATAAATAAAAACTTACGTTTGGATGACATAAAATTTCTTTTTTAAGACTATCAAGATTTATAGGTTTCAATTCTAACTGTGGTAATGGAATATCTTCTAATTTTGGTGCTTTAACAGTCTTAAAAGTTGCTTGTACAAATCCGTCCGCTGGATTTAATTAAAATTAGAACATAAAACCTCCTTATATATCAGCCATTACAAGAGCAATCATGCAGACGACACAATCGATGTCTAGAAATGAATTTTAAATATGACAGT
>JAQGBH010003779.1:0-18791 GCA_034698265.1 Sminthurinus aureus
GATAATCGAATTGGAATTCGCTTATCCGAACTTTTCTTGCACGAATTAGTTCGGATAATCGAGGGGCTACTGTAATGCGATATATTATGTTTCACTTGAAGTACCTAGTTAATAGTCAGGAGCCAAAGCTTTTGCATGCAAAACAAGAACAAAGAAAAAGAACATTCAAGCTCAATATTATTTATTACTTATCCACCTTGTCAATACTTTATTATAAATTATAACATTTTGATGCTACATAATACATTCAACCGTCGATGCATGCAACTATGTTACAATATATTTATTTAGGATACGTAAAAGGCAAACAGTGACCACCAGTGGCTGGCCTGTTTTTTACACTTGCTTGTTTAATAAATGCATTCAATATCTAATTTCAATCAGATAGTACACAGTGTAATGGCAAGTTTTGACATTACTAGATATATATGCTTTGAATGTAAATGATAGAATATGAAGCTGAATAAATAATTTACGCTATATTTTGATGCTCACGTTGTACGTTGTTACGGAAATGAGGGTAGTTGGGTTATTTGCATTTTTATATAATGTTGGAATTCGGAAGCAATTTTGATGTTTAAAATAAGTTGAAATAATGATGTTAGAATGTAAGTATTTTAAGAGAGTAGGTTAGGTTAGTTTCGGCTCTTTAGTTCCGGCTTTCGTGGAGTCTCGACTCTTGTAGAGTTTCGGCTCACGTATACTTTCGGCTTTTTACTTCCGGCTTTCGTAGAGTTTAGGCTCACGTATAGTTACGGCTTTTTAGTTCCGGCTTTCGTAGAGTTTATGCTCACGTATAGTTACGGCTTTTTAGTTCCGGCTTTCGTAGAGTTTCGGCTCACGTATAGTTTCGGCTCTTGTAGAGTTTCGGCTCATGTATAGTTTCGGCTTTTTAGTTCCGGCTTTCGTGGAGTCTCGACTCTTGTAGAGTTTCGGCTCATGTATACTTTCGGCTTTTTAGTTCCGGCTTTCGTGGAGTCTCGACTCTTGTAGAGTTTCGACTCACGTATAGTTTCGGCTTTTTAGTTCCGGCTTTCGTAGAGTTTCGGCTCACGTATAGTTTCGGCTCATGTATAGTTTCGGCTGAAGAATAGTTTCGGCTTTTGTAGTTTCGGCTTTCGTAGAGTTTCGGCTCACGTATAGTTTCGGCTTTTGTAGTTCCGGCTTTCGTGGAGTCTCGACTCTTGTAGAGTTTCGGCTCATGTATAGTTTCGGCTGAAGAATAGTTTCGGCGTTTGTAGTTTCGGCTGACTGATAGTTTCGGCTGATGAATAGTCTCGGCTGACGAATAGTTTCGGCTTTTGTAGTTTCGGCTGATAATTGAAACTGTATTTAAGATATGTTTTAGGTTAAGGTACATTTATTGTTAGAGATATATTGAGTGAAGTCCTTAGTTTTAAAGAAGTCTAACGATAGAATTCAGAGAGGAAGGACGTGTTTGTCTGCTCTCTGAGATTTTTTTGTAAGTTAGTGCCAGTAAAGAGTTTGTAGAAGAAGGACATGTTTTGAGTCTCTCTAGAACCTGTTAATATTATAGTAATAATATTAAAAAGTGAGTAGCTTAGATATTTAGTTAGAAACAAGTCAAATCTTTTCTGAGTTGATGGAAGTTATCCAGCCGGAAAAGTGTATTCTAGTAAATATTAAGTACTCATTAATATTGTAAATCATTAAGTCTTGTTTGTGATTTTGAAAGAAATAAATATACGTTGCGATGAAATAAGCGTACAACGTATATAGAGAAAATATTGAAATTAGTGTGTTCGAGTGGAGAAGCAAATTTATACATCATCAATAGTTAATTAAGTTAATTTGGAGCATTTATTATTCTGGCCGCCCATGAAAGTAACGGGGAAAATACTTGAACATCTTCATATATTGTAGACTATTTGATAGAATCGTGTAGTATTTTGACTTCCTTATCTCGTCGTCGCATCAATTCAAGATTACAAATTGAAGTGTATTTTGATTGGAAATTTCTCGTATAATTGAATCATTTTCAGTCGTGATTATTATATGAGTGGTGCCTTCAAACTGTTTATTAGAAAAGAATAAATAGTGGATATCATCTTATGTAGGTCGGGAGCATTTTAAGGCGTGTCGCTACAGATGACGTCAAAGGGAAATCATGAATAAAACGTATTTAGTAAATAGCTCGGAGACTGGAGATTGGTTTGGCAACATTAAATTGTATCAATAATAATTCCTGATATTTTATTAGTCACACGCACACAATTTCCATCTCTCTTGACTATAGACTCGTGACTCTGGACTCTTGAGTTTTGATTCCTGAAGGTTGATGAAAATCATCATGTCTCAAATAATTAAATAATTGAATAAATGACCAGTGATCAGCCATCTTTTTTCAGGTCAGAATTCGGCATGCTCTGTGCTCTGAGCTCATTTGGCTCAAGTGGAAATATAAAAGTAAGAAACATCAACTTGATTTGATTATATATAATAAATATTCTATATTCGGTATTTCCTCTGTACGTAAAGAAGTAGTGCAAAATAAATAATAAATGGCGTTAATTTTTATTTATTTTTTTTATTTATTTATTCATTGGCAGACAACGGGATCTATGATAATAATATTGTTAATAATAATTCAATTAACAAAACGACAACAGGGATTAATCACTGTTCAATAATTTACGCCATTCACAAGAAAGTAATGAATCATAATGTATATTAGAGTCAATCAACAAACAAATTAAATCATTGGCACTGCGGTGGTTTCTAAATATCAAAGACTGAAAATACCTCAAAGATATTAAATGAGTATAGATGTACATATGTTTTAAAAAAAAAAAAAGTAGCAAAGGTAGATTAAATGTAAAAACTTGCCTGTAAAAACTTGTAACAACAGCCAGACGTGCTAAAACACTTGTGAGGTACTCTGTGGGAATTCCAGAAGGAAAGAATCAAACGCAACTAATTATTACAATTAATAGGTGAAAGATAAAGTGCAAAAGATAAGATGTATTTTTGAACTTGAGACTCGCAATTGTGAACTGCAGTTGGCTGGACACAAATTGTGGCTTGTTTTGAGCAATGATTGAGCACACGATAGTGTAAATACAAGAAAAACCTGTACCATTTGCACTTTGTGCACTGTACAAATCTGTACTACTACTAGGTACTACTACTTTTTTTGTCTAAACCGGTCGTGGGAAGCGAAAGTCAAATGTCCATTGACTACGTCAAGCCTGTACTATTTATTGAAAGTAGTTCATAGGCCATCCAAGATTTTTGCAAAAGAGGAAAAATAATCATTTTTTTTCTCTTAATTCCCTCGTTCAATATAATTAATACGTAACTCTGCCTGATTGATGACTGATTAGTGAAACAAAGCTATAATTTGTTGTTTACACGTCACAAATCTGAACTTGAAGCTCCATCCACTGTTTATGTGATGCAGTGTACAACTGCTGCAAATTTATGTAATCTACACTTTGTACTTGAGCATTGAGAATTGAGCATTGAGCATTGAGCATTAATGCTCATAAATACTCTTGAGTATTTATTTTCAATCATTCGATTATTTGTAAAAAAACAAAAAAAGTTGTTCCACAGTACGCAGTACATCAGTGCACCAGTTTACCAGTTTACGGTGAACAAAAAATATCGCAATGTTCTTGTACCTTTAAGATGTAAGAACAATGTGACTTTCCAAAGGCAAAATTCAACTGCGAATTTGCCCTGTGTATTGTGTATTATTATTTATGCACTATGCAAGGTGGTCTACATATTTATTTTTTTTACCTGGGAAAAAATATGAAAATGAAAGGAATCAACATTCCTCAACGGAGAAAAAATTATTCGTCGGAAATAATTTACAGACATTGTTTAGTATCAATTTAACAGTCGAAGGAAAGTATAGTGCTTTTTAAGTGCACTCTCATTTTCAAAGAGCGCACAGATAATAAGCAAAATTGTACAAAGTACAAAAATACAGCCACAGGATCAAAGAATCAGAGAGTCAGTTTTACCAATGTCAAAAATGACCAACAAACCACACCCGTTTACAAGGCAAGGACAAAATGTAGACAAGGAAAAGGAGAAGGGTGGGAAAACACGTGATCCTGGATGTGAAGAAACCCCCCATAGCAACGGACTCGATCCCAGGTTTTTGTGCGTGGAGCAGGATGAAATTGTGATATCTGGAATTTCTGGACGATTTCCAGAAAGTGACAATTTACATGAATTTTGGAACAATCTCCTCAACGGCGTTGACATGGTAACCCGTACGTCATCACTGATATTGTAAATTGTAATCGGTTCTATTATATTTTTAGCATGTTAAAAAAAGGCATGGAAAAATTTTCCCGCCTTCATTACATTAAAATTAAAATTTAAATGTGTTTTGTTTCAATTTTCAATAGAGGACGACCGTCGATGGACTCCTGGTCTCCATGGATTGCCCACCCGATCCGGCAAAATTAAAACCCTGGATAAATTTGACGCTCAATTTTTTGGAGTTCATCCAAAACAGGCAGAATTCATGGGTGGGTAATTAATAATAATTCAATACTCAATATTTATCTTTTATTTTGTACATTTTTCCCCAAAGAGAAATATTGTACATGACCCCAAACATTTTTCGTTTTGCACTTGTTCAGATCCGCAGCTCCGAATGCTGTTGGAAGTGACACATGAAGCCATTATTGACGCGGGTAAAATTATTTTTCAGAAAGTCCTTAAAAAGGCTATACAATTATTATAATTACTACGAGATTTGTTGTATGGGGTAGATTATAATTTAACAAACAAAAATACAAAGAAAGACATGTGAGCTCTGAGCTCTCGGCAATTGGAATCTGAAATATGGAATTTAATCTCCTTGGCAACGGCAATGGTACTGATAACTGATAACTGATAAAATTTTAGGTGTGAATCCGTCCGAGATTCGTGGATCTAGAACCGGAGTTTTTGTAGGAGCTTCTGGCAGTGAATCTGAAAAGATTTGGTTCAAGAACAGTGCAACACGTCATGGATATGCACTGACTGGTAAAAATATCATAGAATATGTGATATTGATCAGGAAAATACAACAGTCATTCTCCGTTATTTTCACACAACCTGAATTCGATTCTCGTACCATTTTATTCTAAAGTATGAAAAATGCATAAAAAATATTACAAAATGTTTGCAATTTTAAAAAATTTGGAATAGTGCAAACACCACGAACGAGAATCGAACTCAGGTTCTGTGTACACTCACATATCATACATAACACGTAGCACTAGAAAATTCAATACACATCAACGTTTTTGTAGTAAGGGGTAGAAAAGCTTTTGTAATATAAAAATCTTTGTTGTTTTACGTTTCAGGGTGCAATCGTGGAATGTTTAGCAATCGAGTTTCCTTTTCCTTCGATTTCCATGGTTAGAGAATTTGTGTACAACACTTAATAATTTTAGATATATATCTATTGAAATTCCAAATGCCTGAATTGAAAGTCTAACTTAAACGTCCTTTTAAAGGTCCAAGTTTCACCGTGGACACAGCTTGTAGCTCCAGTTTCATTGCTCTAGCACAAGCTGTCGCCTCAATTCGCCTAGGGCATTGTGATGCTGCGATAGTTGGTGGAACGCACATTTGTCTGGAGCCCAACACATCCCTTCAGTTCCACCGACTTTCTATGCTTTCTCCAGAAGGAAAATGTAAGAGTTTTGATGCCGCTGCAAATGGTTATGTTCGGAGTGAAGGGGTTGCTGCAATTTTTATCCAGAAGAAAGATGCCGCTTTGAGGTCCTACGCGACTATTCTTGCGGCCCGCACAAATAGCGATGGACATAAGGAGAAAGGCGTAACATTTCCCAGTGGACAGAGTCAAGCTCAATTACTCGAGGAAACATATCAAGAGGCTGGAATTGATCCAAAAGATGTCGTCTATGTCGAGGCTCATGGAACTGGCACACAAGCGGGAGATCCACAGGAGCTGAATGCAATTTCACAAGTGTTTTGCAAAAATAGGGAGAAGGAGAGGCCACTGCTGATTGGTTCGGTCAAATCTAATGCTGGACATGCGGAGCCAGCAAGTGGTAACAACTTTTCCAAGATTTTTCAAATTCCAAGAATTTCAAGATTTTTCAAAGATATAAAATACAATACAACACAACAAGTAAAATTCAGAATCAATTTATTATTTATTCCTTTTTAATTTTAGGACTAATGAGCATGGCCAAAGTATTGTTGTCAATGCAGCAAGGGATTTTACCCGCAAATCTTCATTACAAATCTCCAAATCCAAGTATTCCCGCTCTTTCTGATGGAAGACTTAAAGTTGTGGCTCAGAATACAAAGTGGGGTGGTGGGATTGTTGGAATGAATTCTTTTGGTTTTGGTGGGGCAAATGTAAGCAACTATCAATTAAAATAATGATTTTGATCTCTCCGTTCTACATGTGGCAGTTTTCTAATTGAGATTTGTGTAATTTTAAAAGGTTCATGTCATTTTGAAGTCCGGTCCAAAAATTAAACTGAAGACAGTCGCAGACCAAAGTTCACGCATTCCATTTCTCATTTCGTTTTCTGGCAGGACGAAAGACTCGGTGGAATCGGCACTCAGAGAAATTTGCAAAGAAACTTTATCGTCATCATCCAATTTCCTCCCTCAACAACTGGAAAGACTTGCCCTTGTTCAAAAAATTTCCTGCTACAAAATTCCAGGTCACTCGGTCAGAGGTCACGCTGTAATTGCACCTGGCGTGGAGCGGATTGACTTGGATATCGAACAAAATGACGGTTCTTCTTCTTCGTCTAGTCCTTCAGTTTGGTTCATATTTAATGGAATGGGTAGTCAGTGGCCGAAAATGGGGTCAGATCTCTTGAAATTTCCCATCTTCGAAAATTCCATCAAAGACTCGGCCGCCATTTTAAAACCACGGGGAGTTGACCTCATATCCATATTAACTGATGATGATGAAACGGCCCTAGAAAATAGCGTGATAAAATCCTTTGTCGCCATCACTTCTGTTCAAGTGGCTCTTGTTGACCTTTTGAGGTCACTGGATGTGACCCCATCTGGAGGGATCATCGGTCATAGTGTGGGTGAACTTGGAGCATCCTATGCCGATGGATGTTTTACAGCAGGTCAAACTATCCTCGCAGCCTTGGCTAGAGGTACGGCGATTATGGAATCGGCGGGAAATGTACAAGAAGAAGGCGCCATGGCTGCAGTTGGCCTATCTTGGGAAGAAGCACAACAAAGGTGTCCACCGGGAATTTATCCAGCTTGTCACAACGCCAAGGACAGTGTTACAATCTCAGGGCCTAAAAATAACATTGAATTTTTTATCCAAAATCTTAAAAATGAAGGAATTTTTGCTAAAATGGTAAACAGCTCAAAAATGGCCTTCCACTCAAAATACATTGAGCCCGCCAAATCCAAGCTGAAAATTTTAATGGAGGAAATTATTCCGGCTCCTCAGCCACGATCTGCTCGCTGGATGAGTTCCAGTGTTCCAGAAAATGAGTGGAATTCCCCATTGGCCCAATTCTCATCAGCGGATTATCACGTCAACAATTTATTATCTCCAGTTCTGTTTCAAGAAGCTCTCCAAAAAATTCCAGAGGCTTCTCTTGTCATTGAAATTGGTCCTCATGCTCTTCTCCAGGCCATCCTAAAGCGATCTCTCCCAAAATGTATGAACATCGGCCTTGTGAATAAAAACCACCCGGATAATTCCGTTTTTCTCCTTCAGGCTCTTGGAAAACTGTACAACAAGGGTCTAAATCTCAATCTTCCCGCCCTTTATCCAGCTCTTGAATTTCCAGTGGCAGTTGACACGCCATCTATCAGCCCTTTGATCAAATGGGATCATTCACTAATTTGGAACGTCCCGCGGTTTTCAGAAAATGATAGCCAATCGGCCTCATCAAATTTCAACTCAAGGTCTGGAGAAGTTGTGATGGAAATTAGTTTGAACGAGGAGACAGACAAGTTCTATGTGGATCATAAAATCGACGGTCGCATAATTTTCCCAGCAACTGGATATTTTCTTCTGATTTGGAAAGCATTTGCAATTTTCCAGCAGCAACCATTTGAACAGGTCCCAATTGTCCTTGAAAATGTCAGCATTTTGAGGGCCACCGTTTTACCTGAAGATGGGACGGCTGTGAAATTCTTTATCACTGTGTTTAGAGCTACTGGAGAGTTTCAGATTACAGAGAGTAATGCTGTCATCGTCACAGGAACAGTTCGCTCCCCACATGGAAATGAATTTCTCCCACTGAAATTGGGTCAAGATTTTAATCCAGATAAAAATTCTCAACTTGTGCAGAGAATCCCACTCTCCAATTTGGATGCTTACAAAGAACTAAGACTTCGAGGTTATGACTACGGTGCGAGTTTTCAGGGTATACAAACTTCAGATGCAGAGAGTGGCTCGGCAAAAGTCAAGTGGCAGGGAAATTGGGTCTCCTTCCTTGACACTGTCCTTCAGGTGGCCATCCTTCACAAGAACACACGCGCCCTCTATCTTCCCACATATCTGGACAAGGCTATTTTTGATCCTGTTGTTTTTCTACAGAGTATACAGCAGCAAGTGGAAGAGCAGAGGGAAAAGGATGGCACTAGTTCCCATGACGACGACGATGATGAAGAAGAAAATGAAAATCCAATGGAAAAACTTGTACCTGTTTTCAACTATCCAGACTTGACTGTGGTAACTTGTGAAGGAATTCAGTTTCAAAGATGGAAGGCTGGAATGGCGCCACGGAGGAGCACAACCTCCAGTCTGTTGAGACATGAAAAATTTAAATTCACGCCCTATTTTGACGACAGCAGTTCTAACGTTGGACGAGAATCCTTTGAAAATTGTCTCTTTGTTTGCCTTGATGTTGTGCTTGAAAACGTTACAGACAATACGCTAAAGATGCTAGAAATCCTTGGAGGGGAAAAAACGGAAGATAAAGTCCTAAGTGCAGTCTCCCAAACTCATATTTTAAACCAACCCACAAAATACTGTGACAGCAAGGCGATTATTCTGGGTCAACATGAAAATCAAGAAGGTCAAAGGTCAAAGGTCACTGAAACGCTGCAAAATGCGGGGGTAGAGGTCATTGAACCGACTACGGAAAATAAGCGGGAAATCATGAGAGAATTGTCCAGTTCGGCTGACCTCATTATCACGGATCAAATGGAAACTTTCTACGACAAAAACGGAGGTGAAACTGGGATCGAGTTGAAAGACCAAGGATATCTACTTTATCACACAGAAACTGAATCTCAAGTGGATTTACAAACTTTACAAGATTTACATGGACTTGTTCTAGTCACCCATAAAACATCAGGGGAATCTTGCCATTTTTATCTTTTTAAGAAATCCTTGGATAATTTTAGTTGTGCGCCAGAGAGTGAAAACTTAATCCAAATCCAAATCCAGACAATTGACATAAATCTTATGTCCAATCCTTCTCCTTTTCCTTCTCAGAATTTGTTACCTCATTTTAATTATGCTTGGGTCGAGGAGCTAAAGTCAGCGCTGAGAAAGGCGGTAGATTTGAAAAATGAAGCACGTTTAGGATTTAGGATTTACCTAATTTCAAGAGAAGAGGAAAGTCTGGATATTCCGTCTGGAATTTTGGGACTTGTCAATGCCCTCCGAAAAGAAGCTGGTGGAGAGAGCATCCGTTGTTTCTTCCTTCGGAATTCAGCGGGAATTGCAAATGATTTGAATCCAAATTTCCTAAAACCATCCCAAAATCTCTCGAGGATTCTACAGCGAGATCTGGTGATGAATGTGTTTGAGGGAGAGGTCTGGGGCTCCATGCGTTTCTCCTGTCTTCCAGAACCCACCGAATTGACAGTGACAGTAGAGCATGCCTACTTGAATGCGATGACTCGGGGAGATTTGTCCAGTTTGAGATGGTTTGAATCTAGTCTCAAGTATCATGAACCTCAGTCCGAAATTTGCAGCGTCTACTACGCACCCTTGAATTTTCGCGGTAAATTGAGAATTGAGAATTGAGTTAATTTTAAAACAACAAGTAATTTCCAAAAACAACTAAACAAAACAAACAAGGGCTCATATTTTATTCTTTGCTTTTACTTCAAATTTTTTTAGATGTGATGATTTGCTCTGGAAAACTGGCTCTGGACTCCCTGCCAAATAATCTTGGAACTAAAGAATGCGTTTTGGGTTTGGAGTGGAGTGGTAAAACTCAAGATGGTGTGAGAGTAGCGGGTATGGTAAAAACTTGTGGTCTAGCGACTTCGATCATTCCGGACCCGGAATTTTTATGGAATGTCCCAAAAACGTGGACCCTTGAGGAGGCAGCAACAGTTTCAGTTGCCTATGCAACGGCTTACTATGCCTTGGTAGTTCGTGGGAAAATTCAAAGAGGGGAATCAATTCTGATCCATGCAGGTGCTGGCGGAGTTGGAACGGCTGCAATACGAGTCGCCTTATCATTAAATTGCACAATTTATACAACAGTTGGATCTCAAGAGAAAAGAGAATTCCTCTCGAAAACCTTTCCAGAGCTAAAGGAGTCCTCCTTTTCAAATTCCAGGGATTCCAGTTTCCTTGAGCACATTCTTAGAGAAACCAGAGGTCGTGGAGTTGACTTAGTTCTCAATAGTTTGGCGGGTGATAAACTTCAAGCTTCAGTCAAATGTCTGGCTTATCAGGGCCGATTTTTGGAGATTGGCAAAGTGGACTTGTTCAAAAACAGTAGTCTTGGAATGTCGGTATTCCTGAAAAACATATGTTTTCACGGAATTTTGCTGGACGGGATTATAGATGCAAGTCCAGAGAAATTACTGGTGAGAAAACTTGTGGGAGAAGGAATAGAATCTGGGGTTGTGAGACCACTACATTTTACAACTTTTAGTGATTCACAACAAGATGTTGAAAAGGCATTCCGCTTCATGGCCAGTGGGAAACATGTTGGGAAAATCCTGATTAAAATTCGTGAGGAAGATGAAAATCCAGAAAATCCAACCCAGAATCCAGAAAACTCTACATTTACTAATACAAAAATTATTCAAGCACTACCCCGCACCCATTTTGACCCCCAAAAATGTTACATAATAATCGGTGGCCTGGGTGGCTTTGGTCTTGAGCTTTGTGGATGGCTAATTGAAAGGGGCGCCAGGAAACTGGCCCTCGTTTCCCGCTCGGGTGTGAGGAACGGATATCAGGACAATTGTCTCAGAAAATGGCGGACAGAGGGCGCCACCATTTTAACACCCCAAACAAATATCACCACACTAGAGGGCGTTACCAGCCTGCTCAAGGAATCCACCTCGACTTTGGGATTGCCACTCGGCGGTATTTTCAATTTAGCCATGGTTCTTGCAGACGGCCTACTACAAAATCAGACACCAGATACTTTTCAGACCGTCTCCTTGCCCAAAATCAACAGCACTATGTATCTTGATCAAGTCTCCAGGACTCTGGCGCCATCTCTCGATTATTTTGTTGTATTTTCCAGCGTGTCCAGTGGATATGGAGCTGCCGGGCTGTCCAGCTATGCATGGGCAAATTCAGGAATGGAACGAATCTGTGAAAAGCGGGGAAAGGACAAACTACCCGGTTTAGCAATCATGTGGGGAGCAATAGGTATTTTACTCTACTTATTATTATTATTATTATTTTTAAAGGTACCAAAAGGACCAAAAATTTACGCTTACATATTTCATATACCAGGGGATGTTGGAGTTCTGCAGGAGGAAATGCGGATGGGCAATGACGCGGTTGTGGGTGGTACTAGTCCACAAAGAATTTCCTGTTGTCTCACTTCACTAGACATTCTTCTCCAACAGAGCAAATGCCAACATCATCCCGTCTTATCTTCTCTGGTGGTGTGCGACAAAATCGCAAAAACGAAAAAAAGCGGTAAACAAGCCAACGACTCAGACATGAGTCTCATGGAAAAGGTTGGAAATATTTTGGGGATGCGACCCGACACAATGTCAAAAATCAATCCACAAAAGAAACTGTACGAACTGGGCATGGTAAGTCTTTAATTTTTATATAATTTTTTAAGCTCGTTCTTACATTTGTTAGTTTTTTTTGTACTTACTACTTTGTGTATTGCAGGATTCCCTGATGATTGTTGAGATAAAACAGCTGTTGCAAATGACCAACGGAGTTGACTTGAGAGATGAAGACATGCTGGACATGACTTTTGAAAAAATTCAAAGTCTAGGTCTGGCTAAGACAACTAACAATCATGTCAGACACTTGGACGAGTTGCCAACATCAAATTCAAATTCCTGTGCCCAAAAACCGGATGAGGAGGAGAACCCTAAACCTCCACAGGACAAAGGACAACAGCAACCTCAAATTGCTACTGGTTTAGCCAAAGATGATCAAATGTTGAATCATCACGACGGCCATGTACAGGAAATTGAACAGAAAGACACAGAGCCAGGGGAGAAATCCTTGAAATCCTTGAAACCCTTGAAATCCTTGAATTTGGAAGAAAGTTACCCACACCCAATTAAATATGTGTGCATCAGCCTCGGTCTCATGTTTCTTTGCGTCTCCCTTATATTCTGTTTCACCCTTCGACTAGGTTGTAAAATCTACTTGAAGATATATTACTATTGCCTTCACAGTGGATCACGAATAAAGTGGATGGCTTGTTCTATGGATGAGATTGTAGCGTTGGATCCAGAATCCTCAAACATAGTCGTCACAGTCACTTGCCACGGAGTTCCGGATCCATCAAAAATCATCCAGACATTTGAAGACCGCCTTGTACACTGGAAAACGGACATTCGATTGGATGGCAAAGGACCTCCAACGGAAAACCAACAGGATGCCATCTATGAACCGTATGAATCACTCCAGTGGAGACTGGAACAAGGTCCTTTCTTCTTCTACTGGATCAAAAATCCAGACTTTAATATCAAGGATCATATTGTTTTTGAGGAATTTGAAGCATCAATGGATAATAACACAGTGGATAATAATAAAACACTTGAAGAAAGGGCATCCAGGGCTTGTGAGTTCTACAGCTCGTATGACTGGTCAAAGGAGAAGGATCAAAAGAGACCACAGTGGCAATTCAAAATAATTGCGCCAAAATCAAGGCATGCGCAGACTCAGGAATTTTGCGCTGTTTTATCCATCCATCACTCATACGGAGATGGATTGTCCATGCTGCATCTGCTTCAGTATGAGCTTTTCTTGTTTTTTGAACGTTAATATTCATTTTAATTTTGATCCTGTCCTCAACGTTTTTGAGACAGAAAAGGACTAAAAATGTTTTTTGTTTTTTAGATACGCCATCTGTGATCAAAAACAAATGGCAACAAAGTCCTTTGTGGCTAGTGAATCATCAAAATCAAACAACATGAGTCACGCTGCAAATGAGCAGGTTGAGGGGAAATCCAAATCCATTTTACAAGCCCTTTTGGAAAAATTTTCGTTTTTTTTCTCTTGCATCTCTCTTGGTTTGGGGAGATTTCACCACATAGTTTTAAAAGCATGTGAAGTTCATTTTCACACTGAGCCGACTCGGATGCCATCCCGGAAGCGATGTTATCAATGGACAAAGCTTAGCCTCCGCAAGCTCAAGACAGTGCGAGACTGGGAGTCTGGGAAATTGTATCCCGCCTCTGCTGTGATTCTCGCCTGTGCCTCGCTTGCCTACCAAAAATTGTACAAAAAAGCTGGCGTTTTGGATCACCTGCCCAAGCAACTCGTTTTCCTGATGACGCATGTTATTTTCCCTTACAAGAGGCTTGGCATGGTCAACAATGCCATTGCAAATCAGATCGCCATTTCCACGGGTCCTCATGGAGAAGACGCAGAGGAAACATTTGGACATTTGGTTGTTAAGGAGAAGGGGAAGGCGGGAGAAGAGCAAGAGAAAGTGAAGCTTGTCACGGATGAAATTGTAAAAGGGCTAGCCATTGAGAAATTGCAAGCACTACATGATATTACAACCGCCCTGGGCTACTTTCCAATTCAGATACAAAAATTGATTCTCAGGCATTTTGGACTACAGCCCTCTCACGTCTTTTCACATGCACCGACAGTCATACCTCGGAATTACACGTATCTTGGCGGGTACAAGCTCAAGCATGTTCATGCGACTACTATGATTTCCGGCGGAGCTCATGGAGTCCTCGTCTCTATAGTTGATAGCGCAAGTGATACACTCTCCTTGTCACTCATGGTTGATGATCGAGCCACGGAAATCAGCCCAACATTCCTCTCTGATTTCTTTCATTATTTTCACGAGTCATTTGAAAATCTCACAAACTAAAACTTATGACTACAATAAAATGAAAATGGTGGCGCTCAATTAAAAATTCCGAATTAGGCACTTTGTACAGTAATGTTTAATCATGTACTATGAACTACAATGTATCGTTTAAGATTAATAAAGAGTCAAGAATGCTCCTGTTGATGCTCAAAAGAATTATCTTGAATCTTAAATTGCTCAACATTTCATCATCATATGCATGAAAAGTGTGTGACTTGGTTCGGTAAAGAGTTGTGAATGTTCTTCATGTTTGTTCAAATTTGTGCATTTCCATTCCTGTTCTTACTGTTAGAATTCAGCATTCAGCACTCAGTATTCTCTTGTCGTTACCGGGGGAAGAGAAAGGGAGAAAAACTATTCATATCTACAATCTATAATCTAGATATACAGTTGACCGTGTGTACAACAATTTGTATGGAGTATTGAGTATTGAGAATATTGCATACTGAATCAAATTAAATGGAATTGCCGCATCCTTTCCTTTTCAAGGTCTACAATTGACATTCGACATTCTACACTTTTCGGCACGGTCGACAAAGGTGTACAGTTTAAATAGACTCGGGCAACCCTTCTTTACAAAGTTCCAAAGTTTCCAAGTTCCAAAGTTCCAGCTCATTTACAAATTAACGTGTAGTTTGTAATTTGTAGAGGTGGGTCTAAAATCCAACTCCTCACACCTCTCCCATTTAATTTATATTACTTTTGACTCTTGAATTTTGAGCTTTGAGCTTTGAGCTTTGAGAATTGAGCTTTGAGAACAAAAAAATTGAGAAGGTCGACCATTTGACGATGAGATGCAAGAACCCAAAAAAATTAGTCCTTTTTCCCTCTTTCATTGAATATTTGAATCTAAATGCTTTCAAAAATTATTTCAAAAAAGACAGAACACAAAAGTCTTTTTAATTTTTAAGCCATTTGAAATGCATATTTCCGATCGATAATCTACACCCCAAATTTTGAACTTTAAGCAAGCATTTCATTAAAACCGACACAAACCTTGATTACAAAATCCATCGAGCTGCATTACTGCACTGTTATCTGTTGTAGTTATTACGATTCTATTTCTCCATTTCCGCTCCTACAAAGTCAAATAAAATTCCCCCTCAAATTACACTGTACACTGTGATATTTAGATTTTGGCTGTAGAATTTACAAAGTACCTAGAAAAATTCTCCTTTTTACCTTTTACTCTTTAAGCTTTATTGATTTTCCTCGATTTTCCCGGATCTCTCCGGATTCCTCAATTCTTGTGGAATTATTTTATTCCTGCACATGTTCTATGATTCTATAATCTGTGCATTATCAATTACATACTGCATAAACTCCATATAAAAAGTATACATAAAATTCACCCCTTTGAGAGCAAAACAAAACAAACCAATATCTCACCCTTCAACCCACACCTGCTTTAATTCACTTTGATATCTCATGAATGTTTCCGCACTTGTACATATCTACAGGAGATTCTAGATTGTAGATGGTAGATTGTAGATTGCATCGGACATGAGGTCATAAAATGCAGATTATTCACATAAAAGTCAGAGATGTAAAAAGACTAAGCATGGAAAATTCGTTGATGATCTACACGCTCATAAAAATTTGAATTGGACTGCATCATGGACTATGGACTATGGACTCTGTACTCTTTTTTATACAATTTTTCCCTAGTTTGTAGGTATATGTATCTGTTTGTCCGATCGTTCCATTCGTTACTGTTCCGTTTGCTCTTTTTTGGAAGTAAAATGAAACATTAGCCCATTCTACATTCTATATTCTACCATATTTATGTCATGTGATGTAATGTCCATCGCAATGGATTCATGCCATACAAATGGGTATGCAAAGTGCTGGCAGACTACAAAGGGAAAAGAAATTGATATCAAAATAATAAAATTATGCAATCAAAACGATAATTTTCTCTTCCGCCCCATTTCCTTGTTTACTAGTATGTAATATGTGCTATTGTATATTGTATGCTCTGTGCGTAATGCGTACAATGTACAATGTACAATTTACAATGAAACATACGTCTAGTAAAAAAAATAGATAAAATTGAATCAAAACTCAAATGGACCAATCAAAAGTTTTCAGATTATAGATTGTAAAAACTTTGGGAAAATTATTTTCAACTGCAGGAAATGCACATACAAATGTTTTTTAACTGTAAATTGTAACTATCCTTATTATTCAGGGACCACGAATGTTCAAATGTTCGAAATTTCAAAACCAACTCACCTGCTCATCACTCATCACTCATCGCAGATGAAAGTGGAATATGAACCACACGGAATTTTACATTTTTTTTGGATTCCATTTTTTCTGACCACGTGGATAAAAAATGTATCTTGCTTGACTTTGAGCTTTGAGCTTGGAGCTTTGTGCGTTGAGTTACTTACTTTTAGACGTTGATGTGGGTTTTTAATGTCATTGTTTATTGGTATTTGGTGGTAAGTCCTGATTTGAAGGAAATGGAAACGAAAATGTCTTTATATTTTACATGTGTGGAAAAAGCGTGGGTTTTAATCGACTCGGAATTTCCAGTCTCAAATCTCAAATCTCAAATGTAGCTCATAGTTTGTAGTTCTTATAATGCACATTGCACAATTGACAGCGCCTAAGTCCACGTTAACATATATGTAGATACTAGATACACAAGCTGCAAAAGAAAAGGAAGGAGGAAAAAGGCGAAAGAAACGAAAAGTGAAAAGGGTGTTTCCACACGTAATGACAGAATGGCATCATCCATACATAACTCAAATGGAACTGTATTGGGCAAGAAAAAAATCATCACGGGTTGAGAGTTGAGATAAAGTCACAAGCAGAACCAGAACCAAAACCAGAATCAGAATCAGAGACACAGGCAAAAAAACTAGAGCCACGAGGTTTCTAGATTCTGGATTCTGGATTCTGGACAGACTTGGACTTTCTGTCTTTCTGTGGCAATCAAATCCAATTTTGGACATTTTCAGCGTGGAATTCTCCATTTTCTCAATTCCCGTCCAATTTCTAGATTCTCTTGTCGTTTCTCCTTCCTGGACACCGTGGAATGACCGCTACTTTGGATTTGGATCTGGATCTGGATTTGGACGGCGTACATACTTTGCTATGTACGTTTTTCGCCTTGGTTCTTAGAATTTGGTTTGAAAATTCGAATGCGATAAGGTGGAATTCGGACTTTCGGCTACTGCAATAACTCTATATTGTTTCTCTATTACTACTTACTACTGTCTTGAGAGCATTCAGCTCATGTCATCAGTGGTTAGATTCAAAAACCTCAAATTCAAGTAGACGGTGGACAGGGGACAGTGGACAAGGGACAGTTCATAGCACTCTTGATAAAATCTTATCCTACTCCTCTACGACAGCACTACTTTATTATTCTTCTCCCTTCTTTCTCTCTCGAGTCTAGAGTCTAGAATATCGAGTATGGAGTATGGAGTATGGACATCATGTTCACACTACTGTTTTTTATTCTCATTTTTCCATGGAATTTTTTATAAACTACTCGAGAAGCACGCACTGAGTACTGGGCACTGGATTCAAAAACATGTTTGAAGCTGGGACGAATTTGCACCCGTGATGAAACAAGTGAGTGTAAAAAACACAATCCTTTGGATATTTTGACGGTCCGTGATGCATTTTTGTTTGTTCAAATGGGTTATTTTTGTCCCTTTGAGCAAACTTGTGAGCAGAAAGCTGCCATCAGATCTTTCAGTCTGCTGGATTATGTTGAAATAATTAAATAATGAGTGCAGCTATTTTGACCATTTTTGAAAGTAAATATTTCGTAAAATACTGAGCACTGAAACTTTTAGTCTGTGTTTTGTAAATCAAATGTCCAAAGTCCAAAGTCATCAATTTTTGCCCAACTTTGCTTCACATTTTAAACTTTCTGACTCTTTTGAAAGATTTAAAATTCAAATGGAGAAAGCAAAAGCGGTATTTGTAAATTGGTTGTTCAAAATAAACAAACACAAAAACCGTAGCAACCAAAAACAATTACATTACTCAATTGAAATTTATGCGCTAGGACAAAAACAGTAACTGTAGCTGAACAACTCCACGGAACCAAAATTTCTCTTTTGCTAAAAATACTTGAATGCGCGAGCTAATTTGAGAACCAACGCGCGACTTTGCAACCTGCGGGGAAGACCCTCAAAATAGCTATTGAATTTTAGTTTTCGTAATTTTTCCTATGAAAATCTCTTCAGAAAGGAGCCAAATGCTTACTCAGGTATCAAAAATTGAAATAAGCTGCTCTCATGTGTCCTTCTGCTTTGTGCAAAGTTTTGGAATTTTTGGAATATTCCAAGTGGCTCACAAAAAATCTTTAATGGAGTGAAAATTTAATGCTCGTGCTGGGCAAAAAACTTTCACTTCTGATAAAACTTTTTTGTTTGGGCGATTTTTGGGTTGAAAAAATTCATCCGAGTGTGAACAAGCCACAAAAGACCGATGCCGTTGATAAACCGAGAAAAATGCATTATGGAGTCTTAATAAAAAATAGAGACTGATTTTGACCTCAGGGTAACTTCAGTCTTTATCTACTTTTTAAAATTT
>JAQGBH010003780.1:0-18784 GCA_034698265.1 Sminthurinus aureus
AATGGGAACATTAACAAATATAATATGCATCATTTGCGGTCCAAGGACGTCGCATGATATAAGTATTAAAAATTATAGGATTTTTTTTTGCGTTTTAATACCTATAAATCGTGCTATATAGCATATACAGGGGTCAAATTATGTACACCCACTCCGCATGAACCCGTGCTGACGCCCGTGATGATGCTCCGTTCTTATATGCCATGTATAGATGGGTCAAATTATGTCAAGGTCGTTCAATGACCTTTTGTATTGATGCCGGAAAAAGCCCCGGTTTGTCAACATTCTAATTAGGTCACCATGTCATGGATTTTTGTCTTGAATATCGAGGTTTATTATTTTTTGACATTTATACAGAGTCCACGGATCTACTGGAAAATCAGATTCGTCCTCTAATTTTAACAACGACCATGGTAAAAAAAAGTACAGCATCTTATCAGTCCCTCCTGAAACAACTAAAATCCCTTCAGCCGCTCGAAATTCAAAATTGGTTTTTTGGACGAATCACCCTGGACACGAGCAGAAGTCTGATTGATCAAATCATCACATCTCTTCTCCTCCTCCTCCAGACGCTCGCCTAACGCTTAGCACTCGATTCCCGATTCTCGATTCTCGATTCTCGATGAAAACACTGTGTCGTCACATTTTTAAACCAAAAAGTACCAGAATAAATATGAATTGACACATTTTGTGATTGCGAAAAAGTGATAAATGATTAATAAATTACAGTTTATAATCCAAATTTTGTGTTTATATTTACATGTATTGTTTTATTTCCATATGTACACTGCAAATTTAAATGTGGATGTATCAAACACTAAAATCGACTCCCAAATTCTATTTATTTATGGTAGAGATAAACTGGAAATTGGGACACGAGGAAAAAATCTATTTAATATTTATCGCTAGTTTGTTTCCGCATCTTGAAATTCAACGCCATTCAATTAAATTACAGGAGTTGTACTCGTACTTTCATAATGGATTCTATTTGGATTTTCCCATTGCGAATAAGATGACGCATAAAAGTCAAGTCAAGTCAAATATTTCATGTTTAGTGTTGGGGTTTGCACTGCCTACTGCCTACTCATTATTCATGCTAATGCAAAGAAACCAAATTGGGGAAAATTGTTTATCCCATCCACAAAATGCCAAATGAAAATATGAATTCATCAACCGTTGGTTCTATTTGTTATTGGTTATTGAATGCAGAAAAATCTAGTTTTTGAATAGTCATTGGTCATTGGGCGTTCTGGAAATACAAAATATTATTACGTCAACATTTTTTATGCATAAAAAAGAAAACAAACAGAAACACGATTTGTTTGTGTGTGTATTTTGTAGTGTGTCAAATTTAGGAGAGAGATAAAATAGTTAAAATGTTGACTCAGCTTACAATTAAATTCAGCTGTCACAGTAAATTAGCGGATCAGTTGGCATAAATAACTGCAAGATAGAAAAATTGATACCTTGGCTGCTGTTTGTATCATAACCATGATTTGTATTTTGTACAGTATAGAAATTGAGACAGTATAAAATGCATTGTGAAATGTGAATTTAGACCGTTTTCTTCCAATTAAGTTTCAATTCTCAATCCTGAATCCTCAGGCTCTAGACTCTAGAGTCTGGACTCGAGACTCACGAATCAAAATGTACCAGAAACAAACATCCAGGAAATTTAAAATCAAACACATTTTATCTTCAAGAGACACACAAAAGTTGCTATCAATCGTCAACCAATGTTCAGGACCAGACTTGACGGTTCAAAATGGAAAAGTTTTGCAGAAAATTCTGGAGCGTAAGATAAAAGAGTACAATGAGTACAATAGAAAATCTGGATCAGCTCTTTACCGCCTTTCTATTTTTCTCGGTCTCAGCCTCGGTCTCAATTTTCAGACAATATGCACAAAAAGCATCACTTGGCTCTTCAGCCCACTGCCGGAGTTTAATCAACTCAACTCAACAAAAGATGGCGTAAGTAGTAAATAGTTGGGTACAATATTTAAGGCGGTGGTAAATTAATTTCCTTCGCAATTCGCAATTCAGACGCAATCACTCACCCCTTTTTTACTTTGTGTACTTTGTAAATCACTGGGAATTGGAAATGTAGATTCTGCATACAAGTCTTTCCAGTGTTGATTGTATCCATCTCATTTGCGCCAGTGGACTTTGGAAATGGATAAAAGATGTGAAGGAGTACAAGGTTTATTTTCTGGAGCAACGCCGCATTTCCGTCATGAGTCCCGGTCCAAGGAAAAAAATTAATCATTTTAGAGAAATTCAGAATCTGAAATGGAAACATCTTGGACATTCAAATCACATTGCAACTCTCCGCGTTGAAGACGACGTACGTGCAACTTACAGCAAATTAAAACCAATGGAATTATTCAGATTCCGAGTTGGCGTTAGTTTTCTCCATGCTCCGGTAATGTGTTTTTACTCGGTGGTGAATTTATATATTTATTTTTAGGGAAGGCCGAATGGAATTGGTGCGTGGTTTCGCTGGGTGCTCATTTGCCTTTTCGTCCTTTGGATACTGCCGAGGAGTTTTTATAGCTGTCTAAAAATGTCAAATCTCCTTGTTTTTAATTCTCAAGGGTTCGTGGAATTTTTTTCTACTTAAAACTACCCATCTTAAAGCTCTCGATTAATGCTTATTGATCAGTGATCAGCAATAATTATCATTACAGAATAAATAAAGTCAGAGAAAGGCACTCTCTTTTTTTTCTCATGTTTTTGGTCTGAATTCTACATTTGTTTATGTTGAAAAATACATGTTCGTCTTGTTCCATCCTCCATCACACAGCTCACATCTCACATCTCACATCATTCATCACTCGCATTCAAGCGGAACTCTCTCTCGCTTCTTACAAATTGAATTTCAATAGTCAGGGCAATGTTTCCGGAAACATTCCCACAGTCACAATCATAACTCGTGATATTCTTTTCAATTTGCAGTCCAATTGTGTATGTGTTATGTTACTTACGGAGATGCTTTACGCTTTGCTCCTTGGCCAAAGGAGCCAAGGCTTTTCCTGGAAAAGCTCCAAGTACCTACACCCTACAGCCTCAAGCCTCAATGTCATGGTTTGAATTGAGCATGAAACGCGCGAGTTGTCCTTGACTCCGGATTACAAAATTCAAAGCATTTCTGACGTGTAAAATGTACAGATAAAAGGAAGAATTGAAATTTTAGAATTGAGAATTGAGAATAGAGGATTGAGTGAATCCGGATTTCCCATGTTAATTTTGTGCCTTTAATTAATTTTGAGACTGTATGCAAAATCTCTGTCGAGATTCAAAAACACGTCCTGTATTTTGTGCAGTTGTGTCCATTAACAAATTGTTAGTTGTTGCTTATTTAATCTTCCACCAATTTAAAATTTGAAGTACAATATTATTCAAATGTGTACACGGAATTAACCAAAAAACCTTATTTCCCGTGTTTGACTCTTTCCACTTGTTTCTTGTTGACATTAGGTATTTTCCTATTTTTCTATTTTTGCCATTCGTCATCTCATTGAATGTTTAAAAATGTGCGTGAGCTTACAGTTTGGAATTTTGAACAATATTGTACAAATTAATTTTAACAACAATGTTCTTGTGATTTTGTTTCATCTTTTAGTCCTTGGACATCAAAATCCATGAGATTTTCAACGATTTAAAACCAAATTTACTTGTTTTTCTGGTCAACTTTGAAAATTGAATGACTTTTACAAGGACTTTGTTACTTTTCCTTCTGTTTGTCCTTCGTACAGTGGGGAAATTTACATAGTACATAGTGTGACTACAGATAACATTTATTAAATATTGATTCATATTGACTCGGTTTAATCCACCTATTTTTCCACCTGGGAAAGTAATTAAAGAAAAAGGACAACTACAAAGAAAACATTCTCCAAATAAAAATACAGACTGGAACTTTTAAATTGTTCCCAATAAAATCTCAAGCTTCTAAGTTTCTAAGCCTCAAGACTCAAGACTCAAAATGCACCAACAAAGAACATCCAAAAAGTTTAAAATCAAACACAGTTTGTCTCCCACAGACACGCAAAATGTTCGATCGATAGTGAACCAAAGACGAGGATTAGAATCCAGTGTTCCAGTTCTGCAGGAAATTGTGGAGCGCAAGAAAAAAGATTACAACGAGTACAATGCAAAATCTCGATCAATTCCTCACCGCCTTTCCATTTTTCTCGGCAGTTTCGGCTTCAGATTTGATTTCAGTTTTCAGTCAATGTGTACGGATCATATCACTTTGCTCTTAGGCCCACTGCCGGAATTTGAGTCAACTAGAGATGGAGTAAGTTGTACATAAGTAAATGGTTAATTTGTCATTTATACATTTAAAATTAAGAAAAAGTTACGTCACTAATTTTTTTTAAATCCTTGGAAATTGAAAATGTAAATAGATTTTCCACACCAGCGTTGCCCCTGTGGACTGCATCCAGCTCGTTCGGGCCAGTTGGCTTTGGAGCTGTATAACAAAAATTGCAAAGGGGGACATTTGGACGCTGCTTGAGATGGAGTACCAAGTTTATTTTGTCCAGCAACACCGCATTGTCGTCAAGAGTCCCGGTCCAAGGGAGGAAATTAATCATTTTGAAAAAATTTTAAATCTCAACCTGGGAAATTTAAATCGCATTGCAACTCTCCGAGTGGAAGACGACGTAAGTACAAAATACAAAACATGCAAATCCATGACATTATTCAAACTTGATTTTAAATTGTAATTTTACATTTTTTTTATTCCTCCCCTCTCTTTCAGCTCGAGTGTTGTGTATTGTGTATTGTGTATCTACGAACTTAGGTACTATAACTACTTGTAATTATGATTTCATTTTAATATTTTCCGTTTTTTTTGCAATTTTCAGGGAGGACCCAAACTTAAACATTTTTTGGGCTGGATCGTCATTTTAATTGCCATAGGTTGCTATAGATACTTTTACAATTAATTCAAAACAAACAAAGGGACCATGATTTGCAGTGAGTAAAATCCATGAGTGATCTTGATGTTGATGTTGAAAAGAAACCAGAGCATGTTGATTCGTCTAACTAATTTTAAAATTGTTGTACTCACTCACTCTGACAGAGATTCAAAAAATCACGGAATAAAGATTGTAAGATAAAGACATTTTTTTCATGTTTCTGGTCTGGAATTTATGTTCATTTCTCCTTTCATATTTTTCTATCAGACAACATTCACCATTCACAGTTCAGTGAAACTTACATTTAGAGATTGAGTTTCACTAGTCAGGGAAATGTTTCCGGAAACATTCCCAATTCCCAAAGTCACAATCATTTTATCATAATTCATATGACATTTGTACAATTAAATCCTTTCCAGTGCAGTTTGTATAAGGAGCCAGAGCCAGAGCCAGGCCAAGGCTTTTCCTGGAAAAGCTCAAAGTACCTACAGCCTACATCAAAGCGCCATTGGAACTTGGAACTATGGCGTTTCAGTTTGACTTGTGTATTGTATGCCCATTTTTTTCCTGGAAAAGCCAAAAGACGGAGCTCGCCTTTTCCTATCTCCTTCTCTAATTTCTACTTTCTACTTTCCACACTGCACTTTGTACAACTTCCTTGTCCAGATAACTAGACCCACAAACCAAAGCGCTGCTTTTGTTAACTTTAGTTAGTTTAGAGTTTAGAATTGCTTAGATTTTTAACCTAGTTGTTTTGTTTCCTCTCAACTTTCAACTGTGAGTTTTGACGTTGGACGATTTCTCTTGATTCTTGATGCGTCCTCGTTAATTGAGCATTGTACTTTGTTATTATTGTTACTATTACTTGTCCAAATTTCATATTGAACGCCATTGCCGGCTTCCGGCTGATAGGAAAATGGAAAAAAAGAAGGGGAAGCGAGTTAAAAAGGTACAAATAAAAACACACTTAACGTCTGCATTATCAAATTAATTACAACTGTTTTAAGTTTTTTAAATTTACATGTCCTTGATTAAAATTAAAAGTTGGGAAATAAAATCAAAATCAACAGAACAGAAAAGATGAAGCAATGAACTAAACGGAAATTTTTATTTTTATTTGTGTTGTATTGTACAGGACTTGAACGACTTTGGAGAAGGAGCGAGCTCCTCTGGCAATGCACAAGAAATTAATAAAGATGGCACACCTGTATCATTAAATCCTGGTCCTCCACAAGAAGATGGCGCTGGCGCTGGCGCTGGCGCTGGCACTGGTCACCAAGAACAAGAAGAAGCATCCATGCAAGATTTGCCAGAAGAGGTAAAAGAAAATAGAAATGCCAAACTTCATAATAAATAAAATGCAAAATGTCGACAATTATTTTTACTTGGAAAATAAAATACATGTAATTTTTACCATGTTTCCTGTTTTCCTCTAAATTTTACAAAGATGGTGCGAAAAATTTTGAAGGATGTGAACACTCGCAGTCTGATCAAATTTCGCCTTGTCAATAAACAAGGGAGGCTATTTGCAAGTGAAATTCTATGCCAACGGCGTGATTTGAGACTGTCGTTTGCTTTTGAAAATGGAGGATTTTTATCAAGCCCCATAAAAAATGTAAGAAGAAGCCTCAAGGATTTTTTAAAGTGTATGGAAAACTCGAAAAATTGTCCTTTTGCTCGTTTCACATTTTCAGCCAGTTTTGCATCATCAGAATCAACACCGTCGGAATTTTTTGAGCATAAGGATTGGCAGGAATTCTTCTCTAATCTTCACAACACTGTTTTCGACGGCAATGCCGATGCCGATGCCAATGTCGATGAGTCGACAAAACCAGCAAACGACAGACTCAAAAGGAAAATCAAATCTCTCGAGCTAGTGTTTTCCGGTCTTGATAATATCAAACTTATCAAAGATTTAGTTGACAAACTGAGCGATTTGCTCCTAACTAAAATTCCAAATGTTCAAGAACTATTTTTGAACTTTGACGGGAGTGTTAAAGCGCCAAGAACCAAATTATTTCCCCCTTCAAAGTATCCAAAAAAAAATTCTGCTCCAGTTCCAGGCTCAAATCAAAATCAGCGTCCTGCTCTAAAAGTGGTTAAATTTTCAAGCCCTATGTTTTCAAAATATCCCAGAATTGTTACAGATCTTTTAAATGCTGCAGTTAATTTGAAAAAGATTCATTTATACTTCAAGTTCTCTGATTTTACCATTGAAATGTTTCAAATTCTTAACTCTGTGCAAAAACTTGAGCTTTTGCAAGAAGGCGTTATTCAAATTACCCCCCAATTTCTTTCCGCCATTAGACACATACAAAAACCTACACCAGCACAGTTCAAGTTAAAAGTACTGTACTTGACCTTGGACTTGAGTCAACAAAACAGTCGGATTTTTTGTCGTGAGGCGGCAAATTTTCTTTCAAAACTCTTGGAATCCAGTAAAAATACTCTGAAAGGATTGACGATGCCACCACTTGGATTTTTACACAGTGCAGATCCTCCTCTTCAATTCCCAATACTGCAGAATCTCGAGGCCTTGCGCTTATTTCACGAAGATGTAGAGGGCGCTGATTATTCTCAAAGTCCGTTTTTTCATCCTGGAGTCAGATCTCTGGAGATTTTTCCAACTGTCCGTTCTTTGGGTTTGTTGACTTGTTGATTTTAAATTTTATTTTTAAGATTCGTTTTTTGTCATTTAGTAACATTTTAATGGTATTTTGTGCGCATCTAAAATGCACTTGTCACTTGTTGTTTTGTTTGTTCCCTTTAGAATTGGACATTCGCGATTGGTCTGGGGCTTTTCCTACGGAAGATTCCACCCCTTGTCTTCCAAATGCAAAAACAGTCCGTGTGAACGACACCGGAGTTCCGGCCAACCGTAATTCTGTTCTTTTGCTCTGTCCAAATGCACCAGCAACGCCAGCGGAAGGAGCGGAGCTTCTATGAACTGAATATTGAACACGTTATTTTTTGTTTACCGTAGAGTGGGCTAAAGCTGTACAGGGCAGGGTAATGATGTACACCTCACGCTCATCACTCAAGTTTAATTTTTAAGGCTTCATTTTCGTTTCAAAAACTGTAAAATTCCACACCAGTACTTTGAAGCATGGCCTTTTAAATGGTGTGACTTTTGAAGCCTAAATGTCATTAGTTAACTGTACATCACGTTTACAAAATTAAGTACAAAAACCATTCGTTTTTGCACTTTCTTAAAAGAGTCTTGGAAACAATACTAAATGTTATTAAAAATTGATAAAACTCTAGTCATTTAAACTTCAAACAATTCCCTTTAAAACGAAATGTTCAGTTTTTTTATCCGACGAGATTTCGAATTTTGGCAATTTTTTGAAAAAGTCATCTCATTTTGATGTTGATGCAGGCTAATACTGTACAGTATGTATTCCCATGTTAAAGATAGGAAAATCCCCAGAAGATGAACTCTCTTGTTGTTTCTGAGTCAATTAGGTACTGACATGAACTAATAATGACCCGACATCAACTTGATCATTAAAATAAATATTAATTTACCATATAAAGCTGATTTTTTAAAATTTGGCAGCAAATTTAATTGTAATTAAGCTAATTGCACTTAATTATGATTAGTTAAATAGATTATTGGCTTATATTTTTTGTTTAGATGGACGGTTTGGATAAGAGAACACGTAAAATTGTTAAAAATATCAGTTTTGAACAATACCGGTTAAAGTAGAATGCATTTAATTGCAATTAACTCAAATTCCAATTAAGGGATAATTAACCAACGTGAAGGCATTTTAGCTACTTTTTAAGGTAGAAAATAAATAAATTTACTTTTTTTACTCATTTTCAGCGGTTTTTCGTAACTTTTCTATTGTTTATTAATAATTTTGTGGAAGTGTACAGCTTTAGACTACCCATGTACAGCATTAGCCGACGCACCTTTTACTTAATTGCAAGTAAACGCAACGCTCAAAATTCGATCTCTTGGGCTCATTAGACGAGGAAATATATGGCTAAAAATAGTGCCAAATCTCATTTCCGTAACTTTTAAACTTTTAAAGTTATTTAAAAAATAAACTGAAAATTTTTTGTCGCTGTACAGCTTTAGCCCATTATACGGTAACGGATTTAATTGCGATATGAATTTGACTCGGGTCAATGTGTTTTTATTGAACCTTCGTTGTTGTAACCCGGATTATCGGATTTTCAACGGATCCTTGTTGTTTTGACCCGGAAAATGGTTGTTGTGACCCGGATCTTCGTGATTTTTTCCTCGAATCTCAGAGTTTCAACAGATCGTTCTTGTCCTGACTTGGTCCTGCGTTGTTGTGACATCTCTGTCAAGTTAGCACTTGTGCTAGCCAGCACAAATGACATTTGTGGCCTCCCATAGTAGAATCGGCTAAATGCAAAACATAAAATCTTTATCTCCACATAGCCCAAAAGTTCGAGGACCTTCCCCTGACTAAAAATAAGTCCATTTGGGAATATTTGAAAATCTAGTTTTCAATCCAAAATTCGCCAAACGCCAAAGGCCAAGTTGGCACAAACGCTAACTTGAAATGAATGGATTCATGGCGGTCCTACCGCAGCTATCGGGTGTCGACCATGTCTCTTTTTTCAAGGGCGAAAGGGAAAAAAAACCTCGTCACAGCTAATTTTTCAACAGGCGGATGTTGTTCCAAAGCCAGCGAGTCCAACACTTTCTTCAGGCCGGACTTGGGCAAGGAAGAATTCGGAGAAAACATGAAGACAAGTACGGGAATCGGCGTGATGGGGAGGGGTTCTCAAAAAACGGCAGTTAGTTCCCTTAACATTCACAAAAAAATCATATGTCTGCTCTCAAAAAAATTTGCATTCTGGTCGTCTGCTGGTATATCATAATTCAATTGTTAAAAATAAATAGTCAAAAGTTCTTGAAGCGCGTTTTTGAGTTTATTTGTATGCATGATTTTGATATCAAATTTTAAAACCTTTTAATTTCCAATGTCACATGTCTGTGTTTTGTTTGTCAATCCAGTTGGACACAAGCTCAAGCTGAAGCTGGTAGCTGGAAAATTGGATGTCGGATTTTTGGTTTCGCCTATTTTTATTTAAGACTGTAAACGTTTTCATGTGTTTTTTTGACCTGCTGTTTTGATTTTTGATGTTTAATTTTACTATTTTATCGTACAAGTATTTTGTCATGAAAGTACAAAAAACATCCTGGATCGTGGTTGACCGGGAAAAGTTACAAACTTGATCTTTGGTATAAAAATACTTTGACCCGGGCTCCAACACATGAAATATTTGAAGCTGACAATTTTTCAATTTTGTGAATTAAAGGTCTTTTCATGGGCTTTAATAATTTTTTGCATCAACTCTTCTCGGATTCGAGAGTATGGAAACTGCACAACAATTAAGCCAGGATTTTGTTCATAAATATTTCAGCTGAAAGTTTCGCACAACCAATTGGAATAAAAAAAAAAATGGCCATACAGATAAATTCAACCGGAAACAGAAAAACTGTTCTACAGAAATTACTGATGCATACAAATTAAGAACTATGAGCTATGAGCAGTTTTCCAATTCAAAATGAGCGCCTTTTAAAAATATACATATTTATAACCATTGAGCGTTGATAATTGGAGTGTCATTGGGGTTTTTGTATAGTGTTCTGTATTCTGCACAACGTTAATGTATTTCACATGTAAATGATGACGTTGGTTTTATGGCACATTTGTCTTCTAATGGGCAATAAAAAACTTTCACATGCGGCACTATAGTTTATAGCTTTTACTGCAATGTCCAAACGTAATTAAAAACCGTTTACAGTCTTCTTCTTCTTGAAAACGTTTTATGACATCAAAAGGCTTTGTTCCAAACTGTCCTTTTGCAATCCACTTACACCATTGTTAAAAATGGGGACATTCAAAGGTCACTTTGGGTCAAAATTAGCGCCCTTGGCAGTTTTGCTGTTTACTGGTGTATTTCAGGTGTCCTCTTTGGGCTTCACACCAGATCAGGAGTTGCTCAAGCACATTGACCTGCATTTAGCTCTACTTCCAGATCTTCATCATCAAAATGCCGTCAAATTATGCAACGCCCTGAACAATACCAAATACATGCACCAGTTCAAATTTCTGTCCAGCTACATCCAATCTGATAATGAAGCGGAGGAACAACAAAAGACAGCGACTAAACCAACTTGTCAAGTCTACCGGTGGAAAAAATGCTGTAAGTAGCAGCAAAATATACTATATTACAAACAAGAAACAATTACAATTTACAACTCACCAGTACAAAAAAACTCTTTCACCATAAGAAGATTAAAAATTTCTGTCTAAAAAGGGAAACGTAATTTGCATTTCATTGGAATTATAATTTCCAGCGGGTGAGCCACGATTCCCTCTGTCGGCTAACTGTGGCTTTTTTGAGCTTGCTCAACTCTCCCAAGAACAATGTGAGCAACAACCTGGAAAAGCGCCATCTACCGAGTCAACCCCCGCTTATGTGAATCACGCCAGAGCCCTTCAGTTGTGTGACATTGTGGATGAAATTACTTCTCAGCAAACCCCGACCAAGGTCAAATACACACCGATTCGAGTGGACACTGAGGAAAACAGCTTGAATAAATTGTCGGACAAGTGTGTATTTTGGAAGTACGACGCATGTGGTAATTTTAATATTCAAATTGTATAAATTGGTTTCCCGCTAAAATACAAATGCGTACAAATATGATAGTTCAAATCCTCGTGTTTCTATTTTCTATGAGTAGACACAGAAGCGTCAAAGACTGAGGACTGTGGTAAATGGAAAATGGCACTTCATCCAGCACCTGAATGCGCAATTTACTCTCGATACTACAATAATGGACAATCTCAATACAACGCCACAACTTTGAAAAGTATCATGAGTAACATTTTGATTATTCGGCCCAAAAGTCCCTCACGTGAATTGAAACTACTGATAACTACTTGCGCTACAGGACAAATTTGTATGGTATTTTGGTGTTTTAAGACGTCTGTTTTTTTAATTTTCAGTAGTTTTAATCAAGCAAGAGAATCTCTTGAAATTATGTATGTTCGCTGCTTACCAAGCTCTCGCGTCTATCTTTCTCACTAAAGCCAAAAACTAGATATTTCTTTTTTGCAGTTTGAGAGGCACGAGAGCTAGCTTAGCTATCGTGCCTATCAAATTTTTCTATTTTAGCTGTCACAATGTTTCTTTCTAGTTTTACATATGTACACACACATAAAATCAGGCTTGCTCCTTCGCGGCCTATAGTTGTATTAGTACATACAGGTCCAGACACACACACGATGCATGTTGACGTTTTATTGATACAGGGTCAGTTTTTTAAAACTTTCAATTGTTTTACAAAAAATATCTTGGACCATTTTCAGTTTTTTTAGGAAATTATTTTTTTCAGCCTATTTAATGCAAATTTTTTACTAAAAAATAATATTTGGGCTCTTTATATTTTAGCACAACTTTGGCTGCCTCGAAAACTAGCCGGTTGACCCCCAATTTTTATTTACTCTCTTGTAATTCATTTTCGACGAAGAATCTAAATTTTTTCGTCCCGTAGTCCTACCTTATCTAGAAGTGGGTAAACTGATGAAAATTAACACCTCTAGAGATCAAGATTTCGCATAGTTTAACCACTTTCAGATGTGGTAAAATCTTGGGACCAAAAAATTTGGATTCTTCGTCAAAAATGAATTACAAGAGAGTAAATAAAAATTGGGGGTCAACCGGCTAGTTTTCGAGATATTAAGATTGAAGATCCAAACACTTTTCAATTTGCAATGTTCCTGATTCGCTGTTTGCGATTTTAAATTAGTTAAAACTAACTAACAACTGACTGCTTATACGTATCAGTATATTTTCATTTACCCACCTCTTCCGTCAGCCGCACAACTTCCACCACTCGCTAAATCATTGTCCCTGTCTTTGGTGCTGAATTTCATGCCGTTGAGAAGCCCCAAGTGAATGAGGGAAGAGTTTGTCATCGAGTCTCCTGCTGTTGAATCTGGAGAAAATCCACTAATTTCCAATCGGTAGAAATCGGAAGCGTCTGAAATGGAGAAGTTTGAGTATTTTGCAAATCTTTTGTTCCCTTGAAAATCTTCCAGTTCGATTCGCAACTCCTGATCACCATTCTTCGTGAGTGCTCGAATATTCTCCAAACCGAGCCAAAAGTTTCCGTCCAAAGAACCGAATCCGTTGGCGTAGTCATTCCAATTTCTATCGAATTGATTTCGAGGACCACTTGATCTTTTCTGGATGACGGTCCAACCGCCTCCGTCAACTTTAAAATCACAGACAAGTTCAAGACTCGTCCTGTTTCCGTCTCCATGGGGATAAATTACTTGTTTTTTTGATCGGGGAGATGGTAAAATTTCCATGGCAACGCCACAACTTGTGATTGATCCAGGAGCTACAGAAAAATGAATAAATGAGAAAAACAGTTTGAAAACAAATTCAAGTGTGAAGCGTCGCATTTTGGGTGTTGTCAAGGCAACAATTTTGAGTACCTGAAATTGTTTCATCTTGCTCATCCTTGTCAGACTGACCTGAATTCCGATTCCGAATTTCAACTGCGCCCCAAATCAACAGCTCCAAACGACAACACGACAAAGCCGCACACAAAGCCAATTTCACTTTCGAATGTTTCTATATGGATTTTTTCCGGCGGATCTTCATCTCCGTTTTGGCCCGGAATTTTTTCCTGACGATTTTCTTCTCTTTGGTCTTTGGTCAACGAGGAGTTGAACAATTAAAAAGTCAGCTATAACAATATTAGGATACTTGCAAATTCTAAAGTTATGCTCTCATTTCTCATTCGATTCGATTTACTTGTAAATCAGTTACTCTAAACTCGGCACATTTTCTTTACTCCAAAATATCAACAACACACAGAGCACACGGTGCAAAAGTATGAACAAACTTGTGTTTTCATTAGTTTTTTATTTTCATCCTTGACGAACAGTAGAAAAATGAGTTGAAATTACGCTGGTACTGAGAACTGAGAATGAGTGAAAAAATAAGGTTGACGCCGTTTATAATAATTTCATGTAGATTTGGATTGCTCAAAGCCTGAAGTCGCCTTTCCGTTTTTTAGGTTGAGTTGTGCATGCTCGATCACAATTTTCCATAAGTAAAAATTGTACACTCAAAATACTAGACTACAAGTTAAATTTGTTGTTATTCTGGTGTCAATACTAAACAAAATTATGGAATTTTCCATAATTTGAAAATAGCCAATCCTCTAAGTTTATTTGTAGTGTAAATCATAGCTGTTGGTGTGTCATCTGGTAGGTTCAGTATTTTCTTCACTGCTTTTCTTATTATTAGATCAATATCGTTCAGGAATGACATCGGAAGTTTATTTAGTGGAGCAGTTTGTAAAGGGTAAATTAATTTAGGCCAGATATATTGATTAATAATTAATAATTTTTGATGAGGGTACAGCATTTGTGTGCTAATTAGAGTTTCCATACTATCCTTCAACTCCTTGATGACTTTGTGACTGTCGAATGTTATTTGATGATTGAAATTGACACCTAAATACCGAATTGTCTCATCTTCTGCTAATCCTCGTACCTCGTGCTCAGAATTTATCATCACTGGTTGATCCGCTACAAATTTCCCCTTATTTAGTGTTATTGCAACTGACTTTTCAAAACTAATAGACATCCCCATTGATTCGAAACATCCATGAACCATTTGAACTAATGTTGTAGCCCCGAGAACTGAGTTGGATATGATAGCATCATCGTCAGCAAAACATTGAGTCGTGATTTTTTCGACTGTTGGATCCACCGTAAATCCAAATTCATCGGATACTTCACGTTCCGTTACAATTTCGAGTACTGGATCGATTGCCAAGTTGAACAATAGTGGAGATAATGGTGATCCTATAATATAGTATGTAAATTAGTCTATGGACAAATTACAAATCTTATAAATCATAGCAGAAATACTCGGTTCCGTTTTTGACCTTGTTTTTTCACCTCAAAACCTGCTCAGCCAAATATCACCATTTTTGCACGGGATAAAAATAAATCAGAAAACTCAGACTGTATCAAATTTACATGGAAAACTAAAAGTTCAAAGTGGGGTTTGAAATAAAAGACAAAGTGAATTGATGGGGTGTTGTTAACTAGATTTTGTGTCCCTTAATTTATTTACACATGGAGAACAAAGAACAAAGTGTTTTTATTTATTTTGCATGCCAAAGTCAATGATGAATTATTGAATCCTGTTACAATTTACAATAAACTCTTGCTCATGCAGAATCCCAAGTCCAATTCCTCATCAGGATTTCTGCCAGAATCAGAATCAGATCCTATAGTGTATTTTTGTGTTGGTTACAAAAAATGGGATGGATGAAAATAACTCTTGGAAAACGGAGCTGGAAAGAGTTTGAATCCGAGTCAAAATCAGAATCAGAAACAGACTGTAATGATGAAGCTAAAAAAATAAAATTAATCCAAATTTTAAATGGTATAAAAAATAATTTTACAAACAAAAAACGTCCATAATGTGTTTTTACAGATATACTAAAGTCTCGGTAAATAATAATATTATGTCTAAGTGGATTGAGTTTTGAATTACCTTTTTCAATTAATTTAGCCTCCTCAGCAGAAACTTGCGTCAAGGATTCAGAATCCTGAAAGAGGAGCCACTTTCCCTCTTTGAATTTTGACAGGTGACAAGGAGTTGATTGTTCAGGAGCCGAATTGGATGAGAGTTGTGATTCTGATTGTGGGTCCAGTTGAGTCCGGGCACTTTGACAACTTTGGAACTCGATCCAAATCTTTTCCAGAACTGTAAATAAATACAAATCAGAAAGGTCAAAAGGTGGAGGTCAAGGTCAAAGTTGAGAACATTTATTGAAGGCATTTCACATGTTCACAAATAAATGATGTAACTTTAATTTCTTACTTACACTTAAAATTCAAAAGAGGGTCATTCAAAGTCTGATGACTTTTCCCAACAACAAGTTCTTGTTTTTCTGCTTCTGCTGGAATTTCCCGTTTCCCTTTTCCAGTTGGATTTTCAGGGATGAGAAAGAGCCAGTGGATCAAGTTTTGTAGGGAGTCCATTGAAGATGGTGGCGGACTTATGCGGACATGTTCTAAATAGAGACGCCTGACAGCGGGAAATGGGTGGTTGAATTTTGAAAGCATCTCGCGTTTTCCAAGCCCCCTTACTGTAAGGCTCTTCAGTGTCCGATTTTGACCGGCATCTGCATCCAGAAACGGAAGCCAGGGCTCATAATCCGCATCCACATGAGCGGGATCGTCCATAAGATGGATTTGAAGATGGTCCAGACAAGGCATCATCTCACTTAGATTTTTCCACAAAGGTGGATTCATCCGATCCGTAGAAAAATATTCATCCATGTTTAAAAGAATCTCGGCATTAGCTGGATCTGGATGTGACGTTTGCGGGGAGATTTCGAAATATATTAATAGACTTGTCATCCTCTGGAAAAATCCTGCAAAAAACGGCAGTCTCATGAGCAACTGATAAAACAGGATGGACATGTATCCACATTCCAAAATTCCCCTTGCTTTCTGTATGAGTTTAAAGAGAGCCGCTCCAATCTTTGGTAACGTCAAGGAAGAATCCAGAATCCTCCATTTGGTCAAATTCAGTTCCCAAATTAAAAATGTGCGTTTAAACCGGATGCCGCACTCTGCAAGTTTTTCAAGTGGATCCGTGTTGTCCGGTTCAGGAACAAAGAGAACGAGTAAATCTACATTAATCTCACGACCTTTGAAGACCTCCGGATTGACATCAGGTCCAGAGTCAAACTCGTTGATATATGATGGTCCATAGACCATGATTTTAGCGACAAAAATGGGGCAAAATGGCGGCAGCTCGGACTGAATTAACTGCAACAGGTTTTGAATTCCTCGCAAATTACGAATAGAGTCCGCAAATTTTAAGGACTTGAGATGGGCAAGTCCACCGTGACCTCGACCTTGACCTGGGTTAACCATGAATTCAGGAGGATTTTGGTCCAAGAAATTGAAATCCTTTTCATCCGGGCTCATAAGGTCCAGAGATTCCAAGAGCGGGGTCAATTTGAAGATTTTCACCTTGAGAACGCCATCTGGTGTCAGTGGGTTGTTTCGGACGTCCACAGTCAACTTTCGAATCTGGTCACCGTAGACTGAGAAGAATGAGAGGACTTGCGGATAGTCCAAAGATCCGCCTTGGAATAAAAAGTGGCTGGCTGGAAATTGGTGCGGCGTTAATGAAAATTTGCACGAGTTTAACATTTCAGTTAATTTTGACACACATCTCCTCTCCCCCATTTCATCTTCCTTTGTTTCAACCTCTGGAGCTGTGATATTTTCATCTTGATCTAGAATGAACGTATTTTTGCCGGGCTGAAATTTGAATGCCATGGCAAAAGAATGTCGGTTTCTCAAAATCCACGATGCTTCATCTCTCCAAATTGTGGACACGAGTCGAGCAGACGAGACAAGATCCTTGTTCGTCCTTTCCTTTAAAATCCGTCTCAGGAGCTACAAAAACAAAATGGTAAAATTTTTTTAAATAAATGTCCTTCCCTTGAATTTACTTTGACATGAATAAAGAAAGATTTGATTCAATTTTTCAACAAACAAACAAGATTATTCAAAAATGACCGTACTTGACCAAAAACAATCCGCCTGTTTGTATTTTGATCCACTTTTTTATTTTCCAACTCGGACTCTTCCACTTGCCATTTCAATAGTTTCTGCTCAATTTCCGCCGGATTTACTAAAACCGACTTTCCATTCTCATCTCCGTCAATTAACAAGTTTTCTAGTGTTAATTCCAATGGCAAAGACATGATTCAAGTTGGCAAAACTAGAAAAGTGAATCTGGAAATATATCAAAGGTAAAATGAAATGTCTTGTGACTTGTGACTTGTTCAAATGTTGAGTGTTGAGCTTTATAATAATATTATGTGGAAAATAGTCTTAATTCACAACTCACAACCAATTCTCTCGTTCCTTTGGCATTTGAAAGTTGAAAGTTGAATTTTTAGTGGAATGGCTAGAAAAAAAAGGTTATTGGATTTTGAGGTTGTGGCTTAAATCTGGAAATGAAATTTTCAAACGGTCCTTTTCCTTTCTAATTTTGTATATTTTGGTTTCGGATTATTTACCATTTTTGTCATATTATTTGTGGAAAATATTTGACTTGAAACTTGAGACAGGATTTTGTGTACAAAGTCCAAAGGATTAAAATCCATTCCGTGTAATACAGAAAATCAAGCTGGATAAAGACAATGAATAAAAATCCTACTCATCCCATAACAATCGTCGTGAACACAAGGATAACACCTGTCAGCCACCTGTCTCCGAGTCTCGAGGCAGGAAAGTTACCAAGTAAGACATTAGCAGCAGAGCAGAACAGACAAAGGAAACACATGGAATAATATGCGACAGGATTCTGTGAATATTTTTTATATTCTAGATTCTAGACGTTTTTGCCGGTTGAAAGGGTAAGAAATCCCCTTCTCTTTTTCAACATTCACACAATTCCCTCTGGTACAATATATTCGTAGCCCCGAGTCTTGAGTCGAAACCCTCCAGCCGCGTCTAATTTTGTCCTTTTTTCAACACAACGGACAGAAACACACACAACGGTTTAGTGTTCCACTCACTTTTATCCTTCACTCTACAACTACTCGTCTACATTTCAACGCGCTTTTAAACCTAAAATCCTACCAAATACAATCCTTACCATTGATTGATTTGATTTGTGAGAATAGCTTGTTTCTACTTTGTTCTATTTATTTGCTCAAAGTTGTTGATAAATTAATATTCTAATGCATTCCGTAATTTTTTCCGGTAATTTGTACAAAATGTTGATTATTCTTTGAATTT
>JAQGBH010003781.1:0-18778 GCA_034698265.1 Sminthurinus aureus
ACCACTAGAATGCTAACTTAGAAACCATCCAGGGGACCTTCAGCTTTTAAAAAGAAATTCTGGTACGCAGAACACAGAAGAAATATATATATAAATGTTGAAAAAAAAAGACTCACGTAATTTAATATTATATACAAAAAAGAAATTACATAATAATATAGTTCATTTATTTTTCAAGAAATTTGTTTTTGCATTCCATAAAAAAAGTACCATAATACATAATATTATTTGAAGGTGAATTATGACAAGAATTGTATAGTAACTAGTAACATACATACTTGCGTTAATTGAAAATTAAAAATAGTGATTAAATAATGAATTTTCTTAATAACAATAATTAAAAAACAAAGATTGTATTTTCATATTGTTTTTGGAATTATTAAGAGTCGTTCGGCTCTTCTGTTTTCTTGTCAATATCAATTGAATCAGTTTCCGTTTCTTTTGAAGTAGAAGTGGGTTCAGAAGTTTGTTGCTGCTGTTCAGGTTGTTCTTTCTCTTTTTCAGGTTTTGCTTCAGTGGAGGTTTCTATTAAGTTGTATTTACGGAATTTGTTAAAGTCTGTAATTATACTGAGACAACAAATGGTTTGCAATACTTCTACAACTACTGTAAATTTAGGATCATTCAAATTTACAACATTCAATGGATTCACAGCATCTACTTCCTCAGCCAAACGTCTTATAATTGATTCTCGACTCAGACTATTATTATAACGACACTTGTACAAAATTTGATAGGAGTTGTATCCAGTTTTGAGATACTTTACAAATAAAACTTTTGCAGCTTGTACAATCTGTTCAACGTCAGCCTATATACATAAGTGAGAAAAAAAAGAAAAGAAGAATTATTTCATGTTACATATTATTATCATGCTACACATTATCTTGAATTTAAGATGTTGGTAAATAGTAAATACAAAATACATATCATATTAAAATTTAATACTTAATGCCATGCATAATACTATTTGTATATTATATTATTATTGTTTATACTTTGCAGGTCTGTTCAATTGGAAGGATACGCATAAGAAAGCGAGACTTTTGTTGTTTTTTTGTTGTCACATCTTCTAGAATCGTATGAACTAACTTGACTGGGTCTCCAATCTGGTAAAATCAGAAGAAAAACAAATTCAATCCATAGATATATTATTATCTCACTACAAAAACTATCTCATGTTACAAATATGTAGACAATATACATATAGATTATATTATACTAAGATAAGATGCAAAGATTATTATATAGTACAATTTTACTGACCAATATTAGTTTTGATAAGAAATAAAGTAAGTAAGTAATTGAACACTGTGATCTTAATAAATATATACATGCATGGTGCGTAACATAATACTTTATAGCATGTGCATACTATGTAAATGCTTGTGATGAAACAGAAGTTGTACAAAAAAAAAACAAACATTAAAATAATAAATGCATAAAATAAAGTATAGAGTAAAATAATATTATTATTTATTATATATTATTATGTACATACCGTTGTTTTAACGAACATAATATTTTTGACTCCTGTGTGTACAGCCTTGAATCTCCATTCAGTCTGTTTTAATGATTTTATTTCATCCTTCAATGCAGATTCAATATCATCCTCTTCATCATCATCATCATTCGTTTTTTTCCCTCCAGTTACATTCTGTAAAGTAATAATTAGAAATTAGATAAATGATATCACTGTAATAAACTATGTAATTTGTATAGGTACACAAGAAAATGTGTATAGGTACACAAGAAGCGTTGTCTTGTTGTATTTTATTTTACAATGAGAATTTCAAAATAAGACGAACAAAAGAATTTGTCTTTTCATCTACTTAATAACCATTTTTCGTTACCCTAAATAAGCAATAGAAGTACACAGTATACATATATGTATATTACGTATTATGTAGTAGTAATCTTTTAATTTCTCGCCTATTGCAACATCATAATATATTATTATAGATTGTGTGATGTATGAAGTTTTAGAAATTCCAAGATAATTTTGTTTTATTTAAGATAAAAAGGAAGAGTAAATACAAAATGCATACTGCATACACGAGGGGATTGCATGGATATCATGGGACACCAAGAATTCGAGTTTCTTCTTATCATGAACACACATACTTTTAAGCTTAAAGACTAATATAGGTAAATGTGTTTTCACTTCTATCTTGTATCCATATATACTTCGGTTTAATATTCTAATACTGACAAGAAGCAAATACTCTTTAGATAATTTCTTTTTATCTACCTTAGAAATCTTGTTCGTCATCCTCAATAATACATAACATACTATATATATACAAGAGCCATACGATAGAATCATATATATATATGTATGTGGTTTTTTACATAAATATTTTATATTTTTATAACGACTTTTGAAACATGATCTCATTATTTGATAGTAGCGAAACTACGCATGTAGTTTTTATAGTTATGTGTTTGCACAGTACAAATTATGTACATATTTTTTAGGGACGATGAAAAAAATACGAGCATTCTCTTCTCTTCTCTACTCTATACTATATTATTATAGATATGGTATAAAAATGATGCTATTAAACTACTTACAGTTTCAGTTTCAGGGTTAAGGGTCGCCACTTTGGATGATTCACCATCACCACCATCATCACCACTAGCTTGATCGATGTCTATCTTATTTAAAGCGTCAGTGTTGTCAACACTTTCATCGTAATACTCATTAAGAATATTATAAGCTTCGTGAACCGCTTCCTTCTCCTATAATTAAATACAAAAAGTAAAATTCCATTATCATATATTAATATACAGTATACACAATATATTATATAATATTAATTCGTTGTTATTTATTTATTTAATTCTAATTATAAAAAAATACATAATATTATATTATATTTATTTACCTCATGGAAATTGAAAATAATATTATTGAAATATTTAAGTAGACAGAAAATATTTTTACCTTAAAATTAGTTGTACAAATAAACCCTTTCATCCCCACATCCAATGCTACTGGATGTCTATTCTGATTTCCTGATCTCCATCCTCCACCTCCTCGGTTACCTCCTCGATTTCCTCTCCGTGCTTGTTTTTGATAATACATTTTAGCTTTAGCCCTTTTTGGATCTGGTCCTTGTGATTGAGATTTTCCTCCTTTACCCATTCACTCTATATTTTTACTGAAAAAATAAAATAAAATACGAAATCTGATTTTTCGGAAACGATTTCTGATTTTAACGATTTCATATATGAAGGGGAAATTGTCACAGTGTGAGAAAAAAAAGAGAAAAAGTTTTGAGCATCCTTGGTCTTTGAAATTAAGCACGAGATTCATACGTCACATTTTTGTCCAGCGAATCAAATGTCAAATGTTTGGTTTTGACGTTTTGATCTCGCTAAATTGTACTTTTTAACGGTCAAGGACGTTTTTTTTTTAGTTTTTGGACCAAATCTGTCAAATTGGACGGTATTATTTGACAGATTGTGATTATTCATAGCAACTGTCAAATTATAACGACTAATCTTGACAACAGTCATCGTACTTGGATTTAATCTTCATTTCCAGTTTCTAGCTACGGATTGTAGGATCTTGTAACTTGATATAATATTATACGGATTTCTACTTTGGACATTTTCTAAATATAATTATTATCAATTAATTAATTGATTCAATTTCCTCATAACAGTAAGTCTATTTAATACAATAATAATTATTTTAAAAAAAAGTTCTTGTATGGTGTGTAAATAATTAAACAAAAGCATGTCTATTGTCCATAGTGCTGATGAAGTTTACTAAATGTGTGTACTATATTATATTATGTATTTTAAGTTTATTTTAGTTTTTTGCACCATTTTTTAATTAAGGTTTAAATGGAAACTGGTAGTCTCATGTCTTATGTATAATGTACACAAATATTTTACAATAATATTTTATAAATTGGTGTAATGATTTTAAATAAAAAGCAACGGTATATTATTAAATACTTAATATTTAGATGGCAGATGAAAGAGCACAGCATATTCAACGAGTTCAAGAGTATCTCCAGCTTCTTCTTCAACAACAACTTCCAACCAATCCACATGTACAAACTGCAGAGAGGGTAAATGATAATGTGCCAACATCCCCATTACCTGTACACCAACTTTTGAGTCCAGCTCATCAACAACAAATCGCAACTACACTTGTCTCTTCCACTTTCTCTCCGTATCCTTCTACTCCAACAAGAACACCAAGACTACCTACTTTCACCTCTCCATCAACTACAACATCTAGTGATAGAAGTAATTGAAAGTGGTTTAAATATTCTTTACAGCGTATAATATAAATTATATATACATGCTTATGACTTATGACCAAAACCTGTGTACTGTATACTGTAGATTTTACATTGTAGATTGTGAATGATGAGGATGGTTTTTCTGTGTTCTGGTATATGGTATCTACTATAATATACACAATGAAATGTATTACAGTCTAAATTTGGCACATGTAATATTAAATTACTATTGCGTATATTTTTTAATTACTACATAAAATACGATAATAATAATATTTGTCGTTTTTTTCAGCATATATAATATATTATGATGAACATTCTTTTGTACATCTGTATATAGTATGAAATTAACTTGTACGATGTGTGAAGCCTTTTATAGTATTTTGTATACATATTTATAATATATATGTTTTTTCTTTACAGCTGTGACCAATTATAATCGAGCAAGACTGCTGAGCATAAGACGTAATGGCATTGATGGTGGTGGTAGTAGTAGTAGTAGTAGTACTCCTGTTCCAACATCAGCATCAGCATCACCTTCCAGGCCAGCTAAAGTACCTAAACTCTCCATAAGTCAAAAGATTTCTTTCACTTTTTTCATTTTAGGGAATCGGAATGATGACAAGACCCCAGATCTCGAAGAAGAAAATAAATTGATCAATTTGGGACTTGGTCCCAGAACCTTAGAAACTGGTATAATATGCACCTGATATTCACTTACATGTAATAATTATCTGATGAATGATGCAATGAAACATATGATAACTATGTTATTTATAAAAACATTAAAACATTTGATCTTTTTTTTCATGTTTTTTTAGAAAAAGGTGGTACATTTGAGGATTTTTCTTTAGATTTGAAGTCTCTAGCAGAGAGAGTAGGACACCCTCATGTACAATTTACAATTGTGTATGCACGGGGTAACAGAAGGGGATTGCCACTTCTAAAATTCAACGACAATCCTACAGCCGCAGGATTAAAATCTCTGTCAAAGGCTTTAGGAACTACCAGATGGTTTCTAAGACCAAACTATAATTTGGTAGAACCTGAGGTCAGTTTTAAAACAAAAAAAACATGAATTTCAAAAAAAATAACGCATGCACACATAAAAAATATTATATACGTAAAAAATAAAACATTTATATACAAAAAAAACTATACATGTAAAAACAACATTATAAATAAAACTTTATACAGGATGAAGGAACAAGTAGTATAACAACATCAGCAACAAGAAGCTGTTCTTCAGTTTCTGAATCTGCTAAGGAAAAACCTAAAATTACAGTTGTTGTTGAAAACGTAGAGGATGATCGAGATCATGATATTTGCATGCCAGGTATATTCGTACTTCTACTTTTAAACAACAAAGTTAAATGTATGCATTTTAATTTTTAATAGCTAAATAAGCAATAGCATGCATGCAATGTTTCCTCTTTTTTTGTCTAGAACCACAAACTTTGAAGCAGCTTTGTCAACTTCAGAAGACAAAAAGTCGGACCATCATTAAAATAGACTCAAAACTGCAATCGACCCTTACTGCTGAATGTATACTGGATATTTTCAGGGACGAGACATTGAACCCTTTCAATGAAGTAACTGTACGGGTTGCTGATGAACAAGGTACTAGTTACGCTCATCATCATTTTTCACAGCATATAATAATATATTATGTATACAATCCAATATATGATAAAACTATCTATAATAATAATAATGTGATTGATAATATGGTCAAATTAATATGTACATGTAATTATTTTAAATTCCGTCGTCTTTAAGGGATTCATTATTAATTTTTCATTTGAACTCACAAAGAAAAATCTAAAGTTCACCTCAGAGCCCAAACGGCTGAACGGATCTTCATGATCCGTACACCAAAAATTAGGTAACGAATGGGAGAATTTAGGCAAGTGTATGAGAATCCTTGACTTTGTCTCAGCTAGCTGTATTTTCATTTCCCCATCCGAGGAAAGTTTGTTTATTTGTTTGTTTGTTGATTGTTTGTTGTTGATTGTCATTCGTATCCAATGGAAATTATATACACACGGATGGGGAAATGGTATTTAAACTTCGAAGATGATGGAGCGGAGGATTCACATACACTTGCCTAAATTCTCTCTCATTCTTTACCTAATTTTTGGTGTACGGATCATGAAGATCCATTCAGCCGTTTAGGCTCTGAGGTGTACCTTAGACTTTTCTTTGTGAATTCAAATGAAAAATTAATAATGAATCCCTTAAACATAAAAACTAGTAAAAGCTTTATGACATGCCATGCATAATTAATTAATCCTTGCTCGGGCGTTATATCAATTAGCCAATGTAGTAACTGTTAAGTTCTATGTATTATGTAACAATTAAAATACATAGTTGAGCAAATATTTGCATCTCTTCTATTCAAAAGAGACGTCATTTCCATTTTCCCTAAATTATGACACTTTAGGAGAAAGTGCAAATATAAGACTGTTCATTAATGAGCCATAAGCTGAAAGAAACAAGAACAAGCTGTTAGAAATTAGAGCTGGATCAAAATCAATAATATCGAGGCTTACCACTCCAATCTCCAATCCACAGCACCAATCGCCAATGTTTCGTCTCTTCACTCTTCAAAATTCAACACAGATGCATCGGGAAGACAAGCTTCGACATTCGATGTGCAGAAAACAATTGCATACAATGTTCAATGCATTATGAACACAATGACACAATACATAGGCACATAATATTCATGTGGCATACTTAAGATTCCTTTTGCTGCGCTTTTTGTGCTACTCATCAATTTGCTTCTTATTTATATAAAAATGGAGCACTAATCACGTGCACAAAGGATTGAAAGTGCATTGAAATGCATCACATCCTTCAAGTTTGAGTTGAGATGAAACTGTGAAAGAAAAATATGTGCCAGAAAGGCCTGGAATGAAATACTACAAACTTCAAACTACGACAAAACAATAGGATCAAAGATGAAAATTCTTATACGTTGTCATCATAATAGCATAATAGGAAATCCGAGCATCTCTCATCACCATTTCGTGGAAAATAGATGAATGAGAGTATTAGTAAATATGGAATAAATTCTGAGAATCATCCTTTGTTTCATTCTACGATATATTCCATGTTCCAAGTACACGTTTATTGTGTATACTGTGTATTGTGCACATATCGTTATTGAACAAATCCCTACCGAACCAAAGTGTTTTGATTTTTGAATAGTGAATAGTTGCCCATGTCAACATTTCGCATTTCTTATGTAGATATCTTACAACGTAAGAAAGAAGAAAGATGTTTTTTATGTCGGTATTTGAAGTTTGAACATAATTTGTAGCCACGGGTAACCATTTTAACAATACCAGTGCCAGTGCCAGTGACGATAATAATTGTTTATCAAGAAATGATTATGCATGTATCATCTATTTTTTACACTGTCTGTCGTATTTTCGTATTTGTACATGTGCCTTGTTTATGTTGATGCGTACAGTATCAAATATCAAATATCTAGTACCTAGTATCTAGTATCTAATTTCTATTACGTATGTACAACCCATAATTTACATGTACAGACGTATGCAAAATTGCAAATTGCAAAACACAAAACACAAAACACCACGTTGTAACCGAGTGTACAATTTATTATTATGTACAATTAATTTACTACACATGTACGTACTACAACTAAAAGCCAATGGTTTCATATTACATATTACATACTCAGTACTCATTACATGAAAATATTCTCTTATATGTTTACAGTATACACACTATATGCAATATATATGTATGTACAACTGTCTTTTGTCAATATGTTTACCCACATATAAAATTGTATCTTGTCTTTTTTGAGTGAATATGGGAATATGGACAATGCACACTATACAATGTACGGGTAAGTTATGAAATGTGTTGTATGTTGTATGTTGTGTATTAAATACGTTGACGTTAGCAACGCAAAGTTAGTTCGTCACTCGGTAGTCGGTATTCGTACCCATGTATACATGTATATCTACTTCATACCTACTTTGATTTCTACATATGTAGACCGTATCGATTTTTTTCTGCTGCAGCGTCTACTCTTTTCAGTGTCTTGTGAACATGGAATACGGAATACGGAATACTGTTTTATAGGCTATAGACTGTAGCCTCTGTACTCTGTAGACCCTGTAGTGTATAGTGTGTAGATTGTAGATATTTATAGTTCATAGTATAGATTTTCTTCCTCTTTCTTTTCACTTTTTCTGTCTCTCCCACACGGGATAACTCTACAATCTACAATCTACAATCCACATGTAAAGATACCCTTATAAATATATGACGCAATTTCTAGAGCAAGTTGCTCCAGTCTCCAGTCTCTTTTTTCTTCTTGCGTGTGCCGGTGTTTTGTGTTTTCCTATGAACTGAATTTTATATAGAATCTAGAGTCTAGAATCTATATTACAGATACATACATATATCCGTGCGTACTCATTTTACTCACAACTGGCTGAGATCCCGAACAGACTTTACATTCACAATTCACACTTTTACTCGCAGAACAGTTTTGGCCGTAAGACGAGTCACAACTCGATACTGCTTAGACAAAGGCGGAAAAGGTACACTGTTGCTCTAGCTTCTAGCTTCTAGTGTACACTAGTGAATACCAATAAAATAAATACGCACATGGAAAAATACTAAAAAATGAAATCGCATAATAAATAAATATATACTCAAATTTGCCTAACGTTAGCAAATTCATGAAAATTATAATTAAAGCACATTTAAAGTGAAATAATACAATATAAATTATCATTACTCAATACTCAAGTCTTCAATTTGAAATAATTTGTGATATACATTTTCAACTTTTTCTGCCTGGGAGAAAATCTAAAGTTGATTGAATATTGAGTATTGAAAATTCACAAATCAGAAGCGAGTGAAAGTCAAGTTTGACACAGTTAGAACTTGTGTAGTGTGTGGTGTGTTGTGTTTGAATTTGTACAGGAGAATCGAGAATCGAAAATCGTATTTCTTGAACCTTGAACCGTGAAAGTTTGCAGAAATGACGAAAATGTTGAAGAAAACGTCAGAGATGAGTAGCAAAATCCCATTGTGGACGTGCATCAAGGTAAAGTATTTTAAGCATGTTGACCGAAATGTAGATAAGTACCTGTGAATTAGCTGTGAGCTTTGAGCTCTGAAGCACAGGTAATTCACATGGTAAATCGTAAATCGGGCTTGTGTTATGAAAGTATGTAGAATGGATGGAAATATTATGAAGAAAACAAAACTTTTTGTACCAACATGATTTGCTTATGCTCTGCTTTCTCTTTATAATCTATGTGCATTTTCTGTTATTTGTTATACAAATGAATAGGCAAATATTCTGACGATAATGACGGTGGTTGGCGTGTTTTCCGGAGTTGTCATTGGATTAATTCTCAGAGCCGTGAAGGATGACTGGACTCCACGGGAAGTCTCATACATCAAATTGATCGGAGGCTTATTTCTTTCTATGCTTCAAGGACTCATTTTACCGTTGATCATATCATCACTTGTGGTTGCCGTGGGTTCGCTGGATCTCAGTTTGAGTCGCAAAATTGGAGCAAGGGGAATTTCCTTCTATATTCTTACCACAAGTAAAAATAAAACCGATGCTTCATCCTTCATATTTTAATTTAACACCATATTTTTTTTTATTAAACTTTGAAGATTTTATGTCTATTTTTCATCTTCACACCGATTGCATTTTTCACTGGAATTATTTTACATTTTTTCTATCTTCAATCTACAGTTTTGGCTGTTATTTTGGGGATAATTTTGGCATCTGTAATTCAGCCTGGAATTTCCAGTGCTCGTAGAAATGGTGAAGAATCTACTAAAAAGGTTATGGAGCCAACTTTAACTCAAGACACACTCTTGGATTTGCTCAGGTAATAATTTAATTAATCAACAACTATTAAACTGCTGATATAACTATTAAACTTGCTATTGACACATAAATTCCGTGTATTATTTATTATTATCCTGTCATTTGCTTTTACAGAACCATGTTTCCTCCAAATCTAGTCCAGGCAACTTTAGCACATGTAAGTATTCTGAATATTTCATATAAAAAACAAGTGGCCATTATAATTTTTTTCTTTTAAATAATATATTATGATATTTTGATGATTATATGAACTATACGTGTTTCTTCATTATTACTTTATCTTTTTCTCTAGTACAAAACAAAGTTGATTCCACCAAAAAATGCAACAAATGGTAAGCACAATGTAAATCTGTAACAGTTATAAAATATAAAGTATCATGAGAAATTACATATGCGCGCATCAAATATGAATATTTTGAATTGTTAGAGCGAAACTATAAATAAATGAGACTGTTTCTTACATACATGAAATTTTTATCTTTTACATAGAAACGAAACTGGAGGACTATGACATGAAGGCAACTTTTGAGGAAGGGACAAATATAATGGGTTTAGTCGTCTTTTCACTCATTCTGGGAATTGCTTTGGCTAAACTAGGAGACCAGGCAAAAGCTTTACTTGACTTTTTTAAAGCGTTAAATGAAACCATGATGCTCATTACTGGCTGGGTCATTTCATTCTCACCGGTAAGAATACGTCACAACCCAAAGAAATCTATTAAAGTTTTAGAACAGTTCAAAGTTATTCTGATTTTTTTCCATTTTTGCCTTGTTTGATATCACTGTTGTTTTTTTTTCTAGGTCGGTGTTATGTTTCTCATTGCTGGTGAAATTTTACGGATTGATGATTTTTCAAAAGTTTTGGAGTCTGTTGGACTCTATTTGATGACTGTACTTATTGGCATGGCAATTGTAAGTTTAAAGTCCAGTCAAGTCTAGACTAATCTAAAGAATATTCCGGTGTATTTTTGTAAAATAATTCATGATCAAAAGGTTTCACATAATATATAATATATTATGTATATTTCACACTTAGAGAAAAAGTATTTATTTTTTGAGATGCATAATAATTTAGTTTTTATCAGTAGCTGTGTAATTTTTGTACTTTTTTCAGCATGGATTTATTGTTCTTCCACTCCTCTATTTTGCATTGACAAGAAAACATCCATGGAAATTCATGGGGAATATGACTCAAGCTATGTTTACAGCATTTGGAACAGGAAGTAGTTCCGCCACCCTCCCAGTAACCATCAAATGTGTGGAAAATAATAATGTTGACCCCAGAATTTCCCGTTTCCTCTTGCCGATTGGAGCTACCATCAACATGTACGTTTGCATGAAAACCATTCAATTACTTTTAAAACATGACCATAAGTTTGTGCAACATTTTTATTTTACACACACACCCAATGACTTAATTTCACTCTGAATCTAATAATGGTGCATGTTTTTTTGATCCAAGGGATGGAACTGCTTTATATGAGGCTGCTGCAGCTCTTTTTATTGCACAACTTGTCGGAGTTGAAATGAACATTGGAAAAATTATTGCCATTTCGTAAGTTTTTATGTCTAAATTTGAAAAATCTACTTGCATTCCATATTTTATACATATTATGTATCCAATCGTTGTACGACGAACGTCTCTACACGTCTCTAGTTTCCATTCTAAACGGAAATTATTTAATTATTCGTGTTTTCACTAGACTGACTGCGACAACTGCCAGTATTGGTGCCGCTGGAATTCCACATGTAAGAACAATAATAATAATAATTTTTACTGATATTTTAGTTATTCATGCTTATTCTGATTGAAAGGGAAAATATAGCTTCATAAGTCACAATAATAATAATAATAATAATAATAATAATTTTTATACAAATTGTAATGGTAAATGTTTAGGGCGGTCTTGTAACACTGGTCATGGTGTTGTCAGTTATCGGTCTTCCAGCTCATTACATCTCATACATTGTTCCTATCGACTGGCTTGTGTACGTACTAATTTTTTTTATTTTCTTTTGTTTGTACTGTACTATTATATTTATATTACATATGAAATATGAACTCGAGTGTTTATAGTTTGTATTGTTTGTAAAAGCCGTTTGGATTTTTTAATCGTTTGTTTTATATTGTGGTTTTTATGATTCATGAACAGTGATCGATTCAGAACAGCTATGAATGTTCTTGGCGACGCAATTGCTGCTGGAGTTGTGAATCACTACAGTAAAGAAGATCTCGCCAACCTCTCTCCATTACTTCCAATAACAACAAACAAAAATAAAAGAGCATCCCAAGATCACAATGACAATGCAGAGATTGAACTCCTGGACGTTGAGAACAGACTGCTGGGAAATGCACGCTAAAAACTCACAATTCATACCAGATCTCAAAAAGATATCAAATATTTAATTACTATATACACACTTTTAACGTTTAGATTGGATTTTACCGACAAAAACTCATGCAAAAATATGTCCTAGTACTTTTGTTATTGTGTAGAATAAGAAAAAAACGTGCATGTGTTTTCCCATGATTTTCTGAGGGTAAAAGTCAATCTTAAACTATAAATGTTCATGAAAAAACGAGAATGAACTTGCTATTATATAATGTTTTTTTACAATGATACCTACACACCTGGTTACCTTGACTACAACCTTTTTAAACGCTATAATTCGTACTTGGGAAATTTAAGAGCTTTTAGACTCCAAAAAAATTATGTGACGAGAGAGTGAGGGGAGAGTTTCGATGAGCTCTTAAGTTTTGCACACATGAATTTGATTGCCTTGATACTTGATGAAATGTACCATACCAATTTTATTTTGATAGTTTAAGTATAGTAAAACAAAGTACTTATTAATTATTAAATTAGTATTAACTAAAAAAACTAGGATTATATTATAGATTCTAGTGTTTACGAGAAAATCCACAAGTATTATAAAATATGCTATACATGAATCATGAACATTTATGTACATTATAAAATGTAGGAGTTTATGCATTGTATATTTGCCTAAATATACATAATATATTATGTTGCATTTTTTGTTGCAAATCCTTAAATTTTACCATAATATGCGAGAAGAATATGTGTGAAATCTATAATTATACATAATGTATTTTTGTATCTATGATATCATTTTATTTATTAAGTCGAAAGCTAAAGATTAATAAAAAGGAATAATATATGTATACATGTTATAAATGAAATAACTTGATTCTCAAATTCTGTGAATGTTTCATTGCTTTCCTATTCACTATTCACGCACACAAAATAAAACTTCTCGCGTATTCATGAATTTACGCACGAGAGAAGAAACCCTTGAAAAGCTGAACGAAATCTATAGGGTTCAAATTTATGTGGATCCACATTCCACAATCCACAATTTTTGATGGAGAGTGGATTTATTTTTGTCAAAAATAATTAATAAAGTTCCACATGTTCATATGTAATTAAATATATATTTGCTGTCACTTGTCAACAATTATCAATAATTCTGTAGATTAACAACTAAAGGCATCTGAGATTAAGAGAAAATTTATTCCTGTAAGTACAAATTTCCAAGACTAACATTTTTAAAGCAAAAAAGCGTCATTTTATTATCATTACTAGAATAATTAATTTGTAACCATTAAAATGAAGGCAATAAATAATGTGATATTAATGTACTTAATGTGTATCTTTTTTTACAGGTAACCCTTGATTTTGCAACAGTATATAAGCACTCACGTTAACAGATAATTTAATCCCCTTTTGATTTGTTGTGTTGGGCAGTTCATGTCTTTATGGTGAGTTTTTATATCTCTTGAAGAGATAATGTTTTTATTATCATGTATAATTTTTTAAAGCAACATGTAAACTGTAAACTAATCTGTTTTTCTCTCTATTTTACAATTTGATTAATATAGGTAAATTCAGAAAATGAGTGAGAGTAATAATAATAGTGATAAAGTGACTGATGATGTAAAACCAAACATGGATGAGAAAACAGAAATAGCAAAAGTAGAGGTGAATGAATGCCTAAGTACAGAAATATTATCAAGTGAATCTCAGACAAGTACTAGTAATGATATCAAAACAAGACTAAGAAGACGTACCACCACAACTTCTCCTAGTAGTTCAAAAGATTTTGTTGTACTATCTTCAACTGATGAAGACTCTAACGATAATATAAAAGATGAAATGTCAACAGGTGAAGAAAATCAAGTAGATGGCGATGATCAATATTTTCCAGATGGTAAAAAAAGAAAATCACCAAGAGCCCCTGCAGAACCTCTTCCTTGTTTATACTGCTCCTCTGACATGTCATTCCCTACAGAAAAAGAATTGAGCACCCATATAAAACAACAACATCCGAATGATCCACCTGCTTATGTTTGTGATGAATGTGACAAAAAATTTAAACTTCATGTATTTCTACAGAATCACAAGAAACGTGTTCACAATTATAAATACATTTCAAAAAATGATAGAGGGAAGAGAAAGAAGCGTAGTTTAACTAAAAAGAAAAAAGAAAGAAAATCTCGTGCTAGATTTGGTTGTGATTTTCCAGGTTGTACCACTCGATATGATACGGAAAAATCATTAGAAAAACATAAAAAATTACATGAAAATGAAACGACTGTTTATAATTGTCCTGTGTGCTCTGAGCCATATCCAAATAAATTTGCTCTTTCTTGTCATATGGGTTGGAAACATCCTGATAATTCTGCTCGATATCCATGTCGTACCAAATATCGAGTTTTCCTACCTTATGGTCAAAAAGCTATGAAGAGATGTAAGGCTAGTTTTGCTACTAAATCTGAACTCTTTAAACATCGGAGACGAAAGCATAATATTCAAAAAGAGACAACTGAGGAGGATAAACAAGAACAAGAAGAAGAAAAGCAAAAACAACAACAACCAACTGTAACCAACATTTCAGGACAGAGTTCAACAACAACAAACGATGATGTAAAAGAACCAAAAGCAGAGTATGACAACGTCACCACTACATCTAAATTTAGTGCTCTCCACGGATACAGGTATGGGTATGGGTATTTGGGTATTTACCCGGATACTTGGGTAAAGGTACGGGTCGGATACTTGATTTTCAGTACCCATTGTTTTGGGTACAGGTTGGGTACTCAATTAAAGTACCCAAGATTTTGGATACAGATACAGGTATGGGTCGGGTACTGTATATATGCTTTTGGATTTTCTTCCTCATAACGATTCATGCAGTTATAGACGACCTTGAAGCGCACTAAATAAAAATGGAGTGAAAAGTGTGTATAAAAAATGTGCTTTCCATAAATATTCATGAAAGTGAATATATTTTAGCTAATTAATCTAACAATTTAATTTTGTATACGGGTTTATATTGCTACACATATTGAGTAGGATATTGGATTGAATCATCTACTATAAAACACAAATAAATATGGCATTTAATAGCTCACACGAGCAACAATTGTTAAATAGTAATAGTGAAATCACTATAATAATAAATAACGCTGCAGATGATTCATCAAATTCTTTAAGTGATGCAAAAAAGAAAATTTCAAAAATTTACGAAAAATATGATCCAATTCCTGGAGATCCCAAACATGTACGCTGTAAAGTATGCAAGTAAGTACGATTTTAACTACATAATATATTATGTACTTATGTATCATACATTATACTGGGTTTAGTATATATTATATATTATACATATGAAAATGAATTTTATTTTTACACATCTAACTATGATTATATTTTTAAATCGCAGAGAGCCAAAAGTATTAGATGCAAAGGGATCGTCTGGTAATTTAAACAAGCACTACCAAAGAATGCATCCAACCTTTTGTACTAAAATTAAAGATACCAAAGAATCTGAAGATTCTGAATCTGGTTTAGCCGTGAAGTTGCATCAGCAAAATATTAAGGAATCGTTTAACAGAGAGGTAAAAACAGATTTAATACTCTGTAGATTTCGGACTTTGTATGACATACAATGTTTTTAATACATATTAAATATTATTACATAATTAATACTAAATTAAATTATTCGCACTCGTTCTACAGATATTCCAGCAGGATGAATTTGAGAAAAGACTAGTGTATTGGATAATCGACAGTTGTCAACCATTTACGGTGGTAGAGGAGGAATCATTCAAAGGTCTCGTTTCATATGCTAACCAAAAGGCTCATCTTATTTCAGCAAACACTGTTAAAAGGCGTGCTGTTGCATTATATGAAAAAGAAAAAAGTATACTGAAAGGAATTTTACATGTAAGTAACATATAAATTAGTCTTTAAGCAGTTTACAGCTCTTACTTGTCATGTACAATATTTGAATAATTTCACTTTAAAGCTACATTAAAATTCTCTATTCTCTATTTGTACACTAAAAAAATCTGTTCTGTAATTTAAAAGGATTCTGCAGGGAAGATTTCAATAATAATGGATGGGTGGACTTCCAAAAACATGCATGCTTTTGAGGGTATAATAGTCCAGTGGATTGATAAAGACTGGGTTTTGCAGTCATTAGTGCTGGATTTAGATCATGTTAGAGGTCGACATACAGGAGAAAATTTGTCTAAGGCCTTGTTTTCTGTTTTGACAGAGTTTAATATTGTTGAAAAATTATTAGCAATCACTACAGACAATGCAAGCAATATGGACACTATGTTTACTGAGTTTAAAAAACTTCTGCTACTGGAAACTGTAAGTTAATGATAAAGTGTAAAACAAAAATAGCGTAACTTTAAATAAAAACCAATAATTCACTAGAAATTTTTGAATCATAAATACAATCATAATTAAAATTTATAATATGATCATAATTAAAGATTTTTTATTTTCAAGAGTACTACTTTTTCCGAGGAAAACTGTCGTGTAAGGTGTTTAGCACATATAATTAATTTATCCTGCAAATCTGCCCTGTCACAGTTGAGGCACGGTGAGGTCGAGGAGTTGGAAAGTGAAGAAGAGCAACAACAACATACTGTCCGCTCATCATCTCAACTAACACCTTTACAGAAGGTTTGAAAAATGAAAAGTATTACGAATTAAAATCTGACATTTTTAATGTTCAATCTCTAACCAATTTTTTTACTATAGGTAAAACAAGGTGTAGGAAAAATTAGAAAGTCTACACAACGGCGAGAGATGTTTGAACAATCGTGCAATCTCGCTAAAATAAAACACAAGGAATTAATTCTTGATATGGATGTTCGATGGAACACAACATTCTTAATGCTTGTTCGAGTGCACGAATTAAAAGTTGTAAGCTATTTTTTTATCAATTATCAACCCACAATTTTAAAATAATTCATTAGTCACTGGTATTACAAAACATTTTCCATAACTGTTCCGTGTAAACTATTTTATTTTTAGCCCTTTGAAGCCACATTGAGAACTGAAGCCAAACTTATGAAATATCTCTTGAATGATGAGGACTGGACGAATATTTCTGATATGATAGAGTTTTTAAAGGTATAATATGTTAATGAAACGACGACACATAATTACCGCATTTTACACTTTACACTATGTCACAAGATAATTATACATTATTCATAGCACGTTTGATATACAATATACAATGTAATTTCTTTTTGATGATTTTTTTAGCCTTTTCATGAGATGACTAAGTATGTCTCTAAACGTACTCCAACAATGGGAATGTCGGCCTCTGTGTACATTGAGCTTTATAAGCATTTGGAAAATTGCAACGTACGTAATAAAACCACTAATTATTCATATAAGACATAATTCATCTATAAAGCATACTTTTAAAAAGAAATGTTTGATTGTTGACTTGTTTTCTAAAAAGCCTATACATTATACATGCGTTTTTTAGACTAAAAACGGGAAATCTGAGCTTGTACAAAGTGCAGCGGTAGCTGCATGTGACAAGCTAAATAAATATTATCCATCATCCGATGGGCTTGTTTATGTTCTTGGAACGGGTAACTAAAACAATGTTTGCAAATATTTTCTTTAGAATTCCAGTTTTATTTTGCATTCATGTAACTGATGTTTAATCATTCATTAGTCTTAGATCCACGGTGCAAATTTGAATGGTATAAGGATTGCAACTTTGACAATCAAACTATTAAAAGTTATCGACGGTAAGCAAAATAACAGTGCAAAAAAAAGACGATTCTAAAATCTGTATTATATTACATATTAATATTACACATAAAGCATTTCGATATGTTATATATTATGTTATGTTTCAATCCATTTATAGTGCTGTAACTGATTGCTGGAACACGTTGTACAAACCCTCTCTAGTGGAAGTAGTAGCAAATAGCACAGGAGGAGATAGTGGTGGAGATTTATGTACAAGGCAGATGAATAAATCAAGGCTGGACAAACGCGATGAGCTTCAGCGTTATCTAAGTGATCCTGTTGAATCACCAGAAAATATTCCTAATAATAATATTTTATTATGGTGGAAAGTAAGTTGCTGCATAATATACTTTTATACTATAACAAGAAAGAACGCCCGTCACATGACGGGCAAAATGTAGGTTTTTCAAAATTCGTATCTGATGGCTTAAACCGTTCTTAACTCTTAGCCAGAGTATTGGCTATTTCTCTTAGCCAGAGTAATGGCTATTTCTCTTAGCCAGAGTAATGGCTATTTCT
>JAQGBH010003782.1:0-18775 GCA_034698265.1 Sminthurinus aureus
TGAAATTATATTGCATTTTATAAAATAAATATTCATACTGAATAAAAACCTATAGAGATTTCGGCCATTTCCTCAATTGAAATCTATTAAAAAATCCATTTACATTGTATTCAGAGTTTTCCTCAGGGGAGGAGAGATGTTTTCTGGAATGTTTGTTTTCTTTGAAATGTATATATATATTGTATACAGTTTAAATACCTTAGATTTTATAATACTATAATAATTGTAATGTACTAAATAACATAATATAACATGGTGTAATTTACTTATAATGTGGCACTTGTAGGAAGAGCCGCAGTCAAAAGTTCGTATAAAGTTAATTAAGGGTGAGTAATCACATAAAATGCAGTATGTACAAACTACAAACTTCTGTGCGGAATCGTCCTCTCTCTGTTGTCTTTTCGATTCTAATTTCTAGTGGTTGAGTTTGAAATTTAACTAACAAGCCTTTTCTACAACCTTAGATGTGACGGTTATTTCAGAAACATCATCGTCAACAGCGCTGATATTGTGATGATAAAAAGTGAGGAAAGTGTAATTGGACTTGAATTACAACCATCCTTAGATCTATAAAACATTTGCATAAAAGGTATTAAGAATTAACCACTTATAAACCATATATTTTTAACCACCCATAGTTTTATTGAAGGAAGAATACATATAAAAATAACTCTATTTTTCCACGTTTTGTTTTCATATAGATTCCCTAAAAAGTGCAATACATTATTTATTTCCAGATAGATTATTTTTTTTATTTTTTAGGACTCGTTCTTTTCCATATATGACCATATTTTGAGAGTTAAACTTTGACACGATAAAAGCTTTTGATACATCACCATTAGAAAGATTCAAATGGTGATGATAAGTCGTAAAAATATTTAGGGGAATTCTGAGTTTTTCAAAGCAGTAATCACTGATTATAGCATGTGTAATTTCGAAGATCCTTTTATGACTAATGGTTTAAAAATGAGTATAGAAATTATTCATTTATACCAAAAATGTTAATCTCTGAGTTAATGTATCTGGAGGTTTTTTTAGGGAATCTATATGAAAAAAGTTTTTTACTTCCATGCAACTTATTTATGGATATGGAAATTGTAGAAATTGTGTATTGTGCATTAACCTGCAAGTACAATCTTCAACATAAATGTCATAAGTCCCTGTGCGTCTTTTACAATATCTCTCATCTTCACCGATGCCAGGTTCACCGAGGAAGGCACATGAGCGGATGTATCGCCAATAGCCATTAACTAATCACAAAACCACAAAAGGTTGTTTAAACATGTTAAGAAGGATAAAAATCCAGAAAACAATATCTACTATCAAATTTTGTTCAAATTCAATTATAAGGCTCGCTATGAAATCTATAGAGCTGTCATTATTTACGAGTACTAAATAACATGTAATATAAGTATGCACAAATAAAATTAACCTTTCTGCACAATTTTCCGACACATTGTAGCTGGTATACCACCCAAATGTGGTTTTCGGTTTTCAGCGGAATTACAGTCACTTATAGGAAAACTGGAGTTGTCAAAGGGATCACCACAACGACTGTCATACCGTGAATTACACACCCAACATTTAATTGACAAAGTTGTACCTATGTATATTTACGGATACATAAATGTAAAAGAGATTCCGATATCATTAATAGAATACAACGGCTTGACACTTTCAAGTTCAAAACTAATTATGTTAAAAAAATTTACACCATAAGAAATATTATAGTACAATAGCGTAATGAAATTAGACATTTTAAAAAATTCTTGACACATGTACTGTGCATGAAAATTTCTGTTAAAATTTAAAGTGAGATAATTGTCTTACCTATGATTGTCATGATGATGAATACAAATAAAATGCTCTTTCCGTTATTCATGACTAAAAGGCACCGGTTTATTTCACACTTGTAAAATGTACAAATGCTCTGGTAGAGAGCTTAAAATAATGTGTACGCGAGTTGTGGAATGTACAACGTGAGTAAATGTCAATTAAATATTTGAGCAGTTTCGCAGACACCGTTTGTTAAAAGCTATTGGCAAAATCCCTTGTCTCAGCAGGACTCGTACAGGTGTGGTTTAAAAGCTATGTCAAAGCATTAAAATTCTAAGCTTTGAAATTTAAATTTTGATTCCCGCTCAAAGACTTTTATATTTACAGGACTCTTCAAATTTCAAAACATTTGTCAACCGCAGATGATGATTCCTTTACTTATCATTTAGCATTCTCATCATTCATCACACTCACCACCAAATTAATTTTCAAAAACATTAGACTTTTCAAGTACAACATGATCCATTTTCATTCCAACCATTTGAAACTGCTTGTTTCAAAGATAAATAATGCTACATACATATATTAGTCAATGTTCTACAATAACCTACTATATGAATCAGAGAAACATTCCATCGCGTTTCTCATGAATTGAAGGTTCCATTCTTTCGTTTTTATTTTTATTTTTCCCAAACGAAAGAACAGTTTAAAAAACAAATTAGATATATAATATTATATGAACACTGAACACTAAAGACAAGTTACTTTCACAATGTTGTGACTATAGTTATACAAACTGGATGTGAACAAAAGGAACCGTTCACAAAACAAACAAAGATGTCGCATAGGGTCGATAGACAAGGGAACGGCTGTCATTTGGTAGCTAGTACTTGGACCCTTTGAAAATGTACACATCACACACCTGTTACCTTTCATCTTTTCAACCTTCCAGTGAGTTTGCTCTATAATAAAAGTACAGAGCTTTATCATTTACAGTAGAATGAAAGTAGAAAGACAATCATCTTGGAAAGTTGTATAAATATACACATATTTACTAAAGATTTCCTAAAATATGAATCTATAGTCAAAGGAACAAGTAGCCGCTTTCGAAAATTCATCCCCATTTTCACCTTCCTATAAAATCGCCATACAAATGCATTGTTTTTTCAATTTGTAAAACCTTTGTTTTTGAAATTACAAGCAAAATCACATGAATGTAGCACATGTGATATTTGACATTCCCTTCAAAACTTTCCTATATAATGCATTTTATATTGATTTAAATTTTTGAGAGTCAAAAGTTTTACAATAAAAAATACACTGACAGATGTGCTGGGGGTGTATCATTTTAAATTTTAAAATGCAAATTTTGGCACAATATCAATGATAATACATAAAAAGATGGAATCATATCAAACAAACTAATTACTATTCCAATCTGTCATTATAAATCTTGAATCAATCAAATATGAGACACCAATGCATATACTTTTTTTTCTTATTTTTCTACACACCCTATTGAAAGGGAAACAGAGGACATCATAGTGTAAAAAAGGAAAGTCAACAGTTTTTATTTTAGTTTGGTATGTACTATACATTATATGTACACGTACTGCAAACCGATAAATTAACCTGTCCATTAAATTTCTTTTCGAACAAAAAAAAAACTCATAATTTATCCACATGTTGTGTACACAATACTTTGTATTTCGTAACGTATAACGTTGCCTGATGAAACAATAATGGAGAAGACTTGATACAATACTTCTCTCCCTGATATGATATACAGCTCATTTGCAAATGATGGCCAGTTGGCCGAAAGTAATGACAAAAGACTCCTTTATATTCAAACTGTCAACTAACTGTTTTATGTAGTTAGACTCATCTGTCATCTAACCGTAATACACGTTCGTACGGATACATAAACTTTGGAACCAGTCACTTTTACTCGACATTCAGTATTTGCATTAAAATTTGCTACAATCTACAATATTCAACTTTCAAAATTCAATGGGTTTATCTTTTGTGTAGTTTTGTGGGTTGGTAAATGAAGCCGCAGTTCTCGATTAAACTAAACGCTAAACGGTATTAGACAAAAGTACTAAGTAAATATTGATGATATGTGTGCATGTGTGGATTCGGTATTGAGTATTTGTTCCTCTGAATACAATACGTACACAAACAACATGGGGCTGGTCATCCAAACACCATGCGAGATTTGTGTGTATGCATGTACATGGATTTTTGCCGGTCTGTCGGTGGGTGGGTTGAATTTTTTATTCTTTAATAAAGGAACGTACGTGCGTGCGTACGTAGGGACAGACGACCGTTCTAAACCATCAAGTAGGCGTTTGCTCATCTTTCTTTTTATTCAAATGCTAATTTTGATTCACACCTACAAACAAGAGTGCGTTAGAGATAGTTGGTGATCCTTCTGTTGGAGGATTCAGCCAAAACTACATACATACAGTCTCTTCCCTTCGTAATATGCAATATTTCATACAAAATGGGCAACTTTGTACATAATAGTTTTTATTCTATGTCTGAATCCAAATCTGTGGATCTCTATATTTTAACATAATATAAAAAAAAAGATACAGTTTGGAGTTGTAGACTGATTTTGTCAAATAAACTAGGTTGATGTGTACCTTACACATACATAGTGTGTAGCAGCTATCGGGTTGATGATGAGAATGCAAAATTCATTTATTTTCAATGTAAACACACCAACCGAGTTGAAACCATTAAGCGGAAGAACGAGAGGAAAATAGGGAGAAAAGAAAAAAAGAGACGAAAAAATCTGGAAAATGGAAACACCAGCCAAGAGTTTGTAAAAGGGCAGTCTCTCTGTGTATTGTCTGAGGGAAAATATAGAGACAGACAGGACAACCCTTAAGTCAATGTTTACATTTGGATCATATAAATTTTCTCTTCCTCTTCTCTTCTATTCCCTTTGTGTGTCTCCTCTTCAGGGTTCAAACTTGTAAAATCTGTTGTGTTTTTTGAAAACTCACACTTTCTCTCTCTCTCGCCCTCTCTATTGATGGTTGTGTCTAGATTCGATTATTAAAATGAGATTTCCCCTAGACTTTTCTTGTTTCCTGGAACATGCAGACGTGGCGTGAAAAGGCAAACATATATCTTGTACATTGTACATGCATAATATGTTGTACACACAGCACAAAAAGATAACCAAGTATACAGAACACAAAACTGTAGAAATTATAGAATGGAGACAATATCAAGAGACCAAACAATCAAATCAAATCCGGATCATCCGACTATCATCATATGTTTTTCCTATTTAATTGATGGATTAAAGGACAAAAACATACATTTTATCTCATTTTTCTCATCATCCCCACGTTCACAGCAAATCTTTTCCCCCCTTGAAATAATAATAACACAGTACAAGCAACACGCTTAACAAAGAACAAGCTAAAGAAAACATACAAATGTAAAAGAATACCTTTAAGTATATCAACCACAATCATTCTAATAATAACTAATCCAATCGGTAGAACAAATGCCCTCGATATTTTCATTATCGTATCAAATAATTATTAGTATTATTCCTCTTACAACGCTTTTAGATTCAACTTCTACACGGAAATCCCCTTGCCTAGGGACTATATTATTTGGTTGGTTTTTACATTTTCCACACAAATATGCAAATCAGATGATTTTACATAGTTCATTTTTGTCATACAAATATTTTTCTAGAGACATTTGTTTGTTGCAATTAATAACTGTGAAAGCATTGTAAATATCAACAACATCAGTTGAAGAAGTATATAGTTTAAGCACTGCATCATAATAAAAAAATCTCTAAATGATGTTGACACTAAAGATGGAATATTATGCTTATGAGCAAGGAAATCCACAGAAAATAGACGTGAATAACACTAAAGGAGTTTCAAGAAGTTGAACGAAAATACATTCATAGATAGATAGATAGATAGATAGACATGAAAATGATGATGAGCTGAAGATGCCATGATTATGATGATGATGTTTTTGGAGTTGACATTTAGGTGAAACTTTGAGATTTATATACAGTTTTCACAATGATACGTATACACTATACACATATAATATGTATTATATATTCCTTTTTGCCTCGATCATTTCCTTTCTGTTGATATGATGTAATGTGTGGCGATATTATGAATAGATGCGTGGATGTGAATAGAACCGGCTGTTTTTATGGAGAATGGCAAAATTATTCACGCTTTCACGCTCATTTTATATACGATATCAAAAAGTGTGGAGTACACGGCTGAGTAACTTTTCCATCCTATCCATCGTGTAATTTTCTCATATTATTCATACGATCTCTTCTCTCTCTTTCTATTCTATCGTTTCTCTTCTCATCGTTTCCATATATCAAGCATGTACAATGTACATGTCTGTATGCCCACCATATACAAATGAACAACTTTCATTTGCTTTCCCTTTTATATCCCACACTTTACATTACAATTTACAATATATACTACGAAATTACAAAACAACTCTCTGGAATAAGACATTTGTTGCAAATATCCTAAAACCCATTGACGATTGCTGGAATTTATTAATACACTAGACTCAGAAACTCTACTTTTAGAGATAAAATTTTTAGCTGCTATACTCTTAGTTAAAAACAACAACTCTTGATTAAAATCCTGTCCTGCAATTATTATTCCTTAAAATTTCATTCATATTTTTTAGTCTCTGCTCACAAATGTTTAAAAAGTGAAAAAGAAAGTGAACTTTTACCTTACACTAATACTCCTTTTCAATACAACAACAAAATCTTGAAACACAAATGAGGTGTCTATAAGTGAAAAGAGAGAACAAAACCGATGAGAAATGTACATACGTATACATAAAAGGATACGAAGGAGAGAAATGTATGCTAAATCACGAATGAGGAACGTGAAAGCATACATTCATGTGAGAGTAGATATCATGTAAGTATTGTAAGTACTTATACAACTATAGGCTCAGAGACCGAGACGATTTTCCAATGTAGAAGGAAAACTCGAGAAAGCAGCTGTAGTTTACAGAAGTGTTGTACATTATGAGTATTTTTACATGATATTGCTGTTCCTCCTTTTGAATTTTGAGCACTATCCGTCATATCCACTGTGATGATACTCAAGTTGATGAAGATGAATGCTACACTATGTATGAAGAAGTTCAAGACATGAAGCATTTATTTATTACACCCCAAAAGATGACCTCGTGTGAATTTATCCATTTGGTAGTAACTATAGCTATAGATTTTCCCTGTACTCATATTTAAGCACTTGAGTGCATATTTTGTACACATTCTGAGTACAGTGGTTGACAGTTGCTGGAGATAAAGAACATATTATTCATGTCATTCGTGAAATCAGGGGGAACTGTGGTACACAATACTTACTATAATAAAGTAATCATCATGAATCCTATCCGATTTTTGAGGAGATTCGAGGAAAATTACATAGCACTGTTGTAAAATATCAAGTATTGTGTAATCCTGAATAAATCAAACTTCTCATATGGTAAATATAATGATGACCATCATCATAAAATGGTAGTATAAAATTATTGCTTTTCGTTTCTTGGACACAGATATAGAGTTTCATTTAATCGGATATCGATATATTTTGTACAGATTTTCCTTGGTTCTCATGATTTAATGACTTTTTAATGGTTACTTCCTGATACATTAGAAATATCACATGTTCTCCCCTCCTTAAAATTCATGGTATATTCAACAGTACCACAGGATGGAAAGAAATTTATTATTATTCTTTTACTTACATTGTCTGTTGTGAAAAGGTAAGGCCTGGTCTAGCTCAAAACAAAGTGTACACATTGTATTCTGTATTGAAAATGTAAAACCTTGCTGTAAAGATCCTTTAATTGTGAAATGAAGCCGAGTCAAGTGAATCTAACTTGGTAAATCCTTTCAATATTTTCATTTATATGTTTTGTTTGACAGTTTTCCAAGCTTTTCGCTGTTTCTGTATTTGCCATTCTGAATTTGATGTTGAGTCTTGAAGATAAAAACAAGCTAAAATTGAACGGACGTAAAATGAGAGACAACAGTTTTCTGAATCAATTCAACTCTCAAATCCCGAATACTAATAGAGATGTAAAAGGGATGGCATACGTAATACGTAATAGAGGAGGGAGTGAAAGGCAATCTAGAGTAAAATATGGAATTGCTGAATTGAGATTCTAGTATTCGAAATTCTTGTTGTATCATAATATTATGTGAACGAGGATCAGACTAAATGAAGAAATAGACAAAGACAGGGAAAGAAAACGAGAGAGGAAACAAAACAAGTGAATCGTTATAAATGACTTTATCAAGTTGGAACAAGACTCATGCTCTGTTGCTTTGTTTGTAGGCACTAGGCCTTACTGTTTCAGTTGCTGATGCTCATGTTCATGCTCAACTCAACTGTAGATACATATGTATGGTACATGGTACACTCGTCTGAGAGTATGGTATACTCTCTCTTCCATCCGATTAAATATAAATTACATATTATCAGATATAAATCCTCTAATTTTCTCTAAAAGGCCAAAGTGTAATCACGTATGAAAACGGTTTCTCTGTCTCTATCTTTCTCCCTCTGTTTCTTTCCTCTCTGTGTTCTTCGCTCAGCTCAGTTGACGGTCGTATAACCAACAACCAAGCATTTGCAACAAGCCTGCTCCAGCATTTTATCCTCTCCACAGATATATTCATTCAGTGGAGGACACAAGAGCAGGAGGAGCAGAGTAGACTCATTTTGATTCCATTCTTTGGATGTGTTTTTCTCTCTGTGCGTGTATATGTGTTTGCTTCCTTTTCCAAAATCTCTCTTTGGTGTGCTCTCCTCGTATGTGTTAGAATGGAGTATACATGTGGAAGCTTCCCTAGAGTATTTTCATGTCAATCAATTTTCTGTGTTCTCTTCTTCCTTTACCTTGGTATTTCTTCTTCTTCTTGCTCGTCGTCGTCGTCCTTTCTTTCTCTTTTGACAAACCCATTTATTGATTTTTTGTACATTATGTACCAATCTCTAACTTTCGTCATGTTCATCCATTCTTTCCAATCTTGTGCGTACAGAGATGATAGAATTTCTCATTTTCTCTCAGCCCTATTTTTTTTTTGGTTCGTCCATCTTAACTTCTTGAGCTTCTACTCTTCCTCCACTTGAATTTTTCTATGAAGTACATTTGTAAACAAACAGAGTTTGTAGTTTATACAGATATACTATGTATCTATATACACAGCACTTTGAAATCCTTTCACCATCCACATCTTTATTCTATCTCTTGACATCTTTTGTTATTTACTCTACAATTTTGATTTTGTAATGTCGATATTATATAAAGCCTTGTTCTTTTTATACAAAAGATAACAATCACTTTAATTTGAAAAAAAAGGAACCGTTCTTTGTTCTATTGTATTATACTTTGGTAAAAATAATGAAAGGGAACTACAAAATTTTCATTCACATCTTGTCAATAGGTGCGTAAATTAGAGTAGAGTAGAGTCCAACAGAGTACAAAATATAATATATATTATACATTATACATTAGGCGAAGAATGTACCAAAAGACAAAAAAGAAAAGAAGACAAAATATTATTATCTAATAATATTTGAAAAGAGAAATGGGTTAGATCTTTAGATGTTAGCAGATACTGTGTGTACCTCTGTGTGAGTTGGAAAGAGAGTAAGTCTAAGTCTGTGTGTCTGTCTAAAGAAAACCAAGAAAATCCTTAGATCCAGTACAGCGTTGGGTAACTGTAAGACAATAGACAATATGAATACACCCAGTTGAGCTGACGAGTAAAAGTAGTAGTAAGAGGTAGTAATACTACTCCTAGTAGAGACAGACAGACCAAAAAGACACAACGGAGAACATCCTTTATCTTTTTCCTCTCCACCATAGTAAATAGTGGAACAGTCTGTGAGGTTATCCTATCAGTATTCTGTCCTTTCTCTCGCCCGCTCCCGTTCACTTTCTCTCCCTCCTAGATATTTTTTGAGCATTTCTTTTCGTTTCCACTCAGTTTTTACACTTTACCCGAGAAACATGTAGAGAGTAGAGAGTCGAGTCGTTGTAGAACTCAGTAGTGTTCAGAATACATGTGCGGTTGATGATGGTTGTTTCAGTTCCTTTTGATACGAGGAAAGGAGAAGAAAAAGAGACAAAGTTTCCGTACACTGATAGGAGATGTGGTGAAAAAACGCTCCGGAGCTATATATAGGAAGTAGTATACAGTGCACAGGAAGGAATACGAGCCAGTCTCTAGGCAACCAAGCGAGAGAGAGAGACAGCGCGAGTATGAGAACCAGAACCAGTCAAACAGAGAGACAATGAACTGCCCCGTTTTCACAGGGATCCGACCAACCAAACAACGAACCCTGAAGTTTAACCAATGAAACGAAACCGAAGATACACTGTAGGCGTTTTCCTCCATAAATCATTCGACCGTATACCTAATTCCAAATTCTCCAGCGTACACGTTTTGTGCATGTTCTTACTATGTATCCAACACATATGTGTATAATAATATGTATGAACATGTTTGTGCATATGAATTGCCTTTCCTCTTTCACTTCTTCTACTAGTTCCAATATCTTCAGTTTTTGTTCTCCTTCCAAAGTAAAATACAGAAAGGCTAAACTCAAATATGAGAAGAAGACCAACTCTCACGATATGGCAACACACGTAGTGCTGTTATTCGTAGTGTTGCTCTGTCTTTTTCTTGCTTGCTAGTTCATCCAATGCATATAAATAAAACCAAAGACAGTCACCACCACGAGAAGACAGAGGAAAAGAATATGAAAAGGAATACCCCGGGAATATAATATAGATCTCTCATGCTGATTCTCTCTAGATGCTAGATATTATGGCAAAATATTTTATTCTTATTACTGTTATTCTTATACTACTGATTTTTTATAGCTTTCTGTTTTATGACAGAATACGTATAGAATGTAACTGTAGCCAGAAACACGATGATGAAGCTTAAAATATGGATATTACTGAAGGCAAGGACAGTGCTGAGTAAAAAGTCAAAAGAAAACTAAAGTAGACATATGCAAAATAATAAGATTATGAGTTAATAAAATTAAGTTTACATTACATTATGACAAAAAAAATTAACAATTTCTTGATAACATTCAAATATTAAAAATTCCTTTAGTAAATTTTTTTTTTTACAAGAGTCATTTTTCAGTTTTGTAGAAATTTTACAAATAACAGTGCAACTAGTGTACGACTTTTAAATATTCTGCACAAAAGAATCAGCATAGTACAAAGTACAACATCCACGCTGAATTTTCTTCAACATGAATGATAAATGGAATAAAGAAAAATCTTTGGCTTTTCAGCTTTTTTCTCTTTCTTTTCATCGTGCCTTTTTGGTCTACTGGTCTAATATCAAGTACTACACTAGAGTATGTACTTGAATTCTCCGGAACTCTTAACGAGTGACAAAATATATTTTAAATCTCTTCCAAAGCTCTGCTTAATGTGGCTTTCGCGAAAATCTCCAGAGATAACTAACATAACAAAATACAGACCTATGCATACGTACGTGTAGTATAGCTAAAGTATCTGTTCGTATGCATGAATACAGCTCACCTATCTATAGACCACAGACATACCGATATATAAGGTACATTTAGCATTCTATTTGTACCAGCATTGTGCACACACATGGTTTCTCTATAAATACACACCTATAAATTTTACACTCGTGAACTTCTTGCTCTTTGGTAATTTTTCATTTTCATTTCTCTCACCTCGCACCTCGTACACACAACTCTTCACCACCTCTATCTTGCTTAGAATGGAAGTGGCCAAGACATAAAACATTCTGTGTATATATATATACCTGATGATTTTTCAATTTCAATTTTTTACCACAAAACTAAAAAGTATCATCAACATAGTCAGTTTCCTCACTATTCTGGACTATAATATGTAACGTAAAAAAGACTATTTCTTTCCTACTTTTTTCACAGTTGGTACAAATTCGACAAAAGTATACATAAATAATATGCTCATTGTTTGTATAATACCATTCATTTATCACATTCCACTCATTATCATTGCAATGATAATAAAGTACGATGCTTTCTCTTCTATCCTTCCATATTCCATCATCTATGCTCTATGCACATATAAACTATAATCTATTATTCTGGAAAATGGCAGGTTGTAGAATGTAGAATTAGTCAGAGTATTTCTGATTCATGGGGAAAATTTACATAGAAATGTAGTTGGAGAACAAAAGGGACGACTTTAGGAGTACTTTGTGAAGATTTTCTTGACAATATCCTACAAAATGAATGAATTTGATTATACAGGTCTTAAATCTGACCTATAACGTATAACAAAACATGCATAACACAACATATTATGACATAATATTATTATATATTTTCAAAACTATTCCATTGTTGAAAAGAGGTTATATTTACATAACAATAAAGAATATAGAATAAAGCACTAATGAATAAGACCTCAAAGAGTTTTAATATTTTAATACGAGAAAGACAGACCAAACACGAGGACAGACTCAACGGGATTTACACGGTAAAGACTATAAAGAGAGAGGATGACAGCAGAGAGTATGGATATTGATAAATGGATTGTCATATAAGAAGTAAAAAGGTGAGAGTAAATAATTGTAAGAGGTATTTGAATGTGGATAAATCGTAATCGTAATAATAATAATAATAATAAAGAGATAGAGATGAGACCCCTTTAGTTTTCGATTTAACAGAAAGACAAGAGTAGCGAGTGAAAAGAGATAGAGATAGTGTGAGTATGAAAAGAGAGAGAGAGACAGCCAGATAGTTGTAGATGCTGACTATTGGATTGGATAGTGAGGTTGTTTGGAGGCGGGCTGCTGGCAGTATTGCGGGTGCGGGTCTGCATGTTGGTTTGGCCAGCCCATCCGAACGTTGGAAACATTGGAATGATGAATAGAAGTAGGACTTAGGTTAAATCGGACTCAAAGCAGCAGAGATTACCATAGAGAGTCTTCCTTCTTCTACGAAGAGAACTACTAGGATCCTTTCTGAAGACTGGACAAATCCAGATTATTGCTCCTGATCCTCGTCGGATTAAATTAAAACAACTTCCTGAGCCCCTGGGTTTTTAGACCTTTTCCTCTTTTTTTCAAAACCAACTACCGAACAACCAAACTAAAAAACCTACTACCGTTCTATAAAATCTTCAGCTCAAGACTATTATTATTACTAGTACAAACTAAAAACTAATACACACACACACACACACTTATAGAATATATCCATTTACACACACACACACACTTGTACATTTACACATTGTTCAAATTTCAAGAATTTTTTACTTTCCATTTCTTCTTTATTTTTTCCTTTTTACTATCAACCTTAAAGCCACAATCATAATCATTATCATCCTAATCATCATCAACAGAATCAAAAAAAAAGAAGACAGATAATTGTAAGCTTACAGTGTGTAAAAATCTGCAAAGAGTTTAACTATAAACCACTTACTGACTTATACTTACTTCACTTGTTTCTGCTACATAAACTGGATTCAACTTTACAACTACAAATCGCAGTATCGTTGTATATTATTACAAGTGCCAGTTCTATGATATTTCAACTCTCACGTGGATATAAAAAAATATACCTTGTATATGTGTCTGTATAAAGAGAGCACAGGAGAGCGAGAGAGAGACAGAAAGAGACCACTTGAGTCTTTTCCCTACACAACTGCCATACTATCAGTTCTTTTCTACACATATATATTTTATATGTCGTGACCTTGACTGAACATTCAAGTCTTTCATGTAAACTTACGTAGAGTGTCAAGTAGAGAGACAAAATTGTTACTATAAATACTATTATCATCGTTCATCGTCATTTTTCAGATATTCAAGATAACAAATCACATCATATTCATTTTATCGATATCAAGACTTTTCCTTGTTTAGCTAAACATTGCTAAAGATACACATTTAAGTTGAAGACAATGGATTCTTTAACTGGATTATCGTCATCATCTACTAGTGAACAAGGGATTTGTTTACAGGACCTCGTCGCTCAACAAAATTCTTCAAGTGATAATTTACTTCACCTTCATCAAATCCATCATCAAGTAAGTGGCATTTAATTGTCTTTTACATGATCCTCATATATGATGATTCTTCGTATTATTATTATCATGATATACTTTTAACCATAGTAATCTAGTTAGTTTAGTTCATAATACACACTTGAGTATAACAATCACCTTAAATGGTAGTAGAAAAAGTCCATATATATAGATTTAAAGAGAACCATCAGACGAAAGATTTCAAGTCATGTATGTATATAGTTTATACATACATAAGTATTAAGCATTTAATTATTATCTTACAAGAATTATCTTTTTGTTCCTTCGACAATCTTTGTTATTTATATGACATATACATGACATGACATTACGCTACGTTTCGGTTATCTTTCCCACTTCTTTTTTATGATATCAACACTGGGATATATATCCCTGGCTTCATCCTCAATCCTCATGTAATCACCAAGCTTTGTCAATATTCTCTGTGTAGATCCTAAAATCTTTATCCTAAACTTTCGGCTTTCTCTGTGGATTTACGGAAGGCTCCGTCTTATTTTTAATCATCAGTGACTCTGACAAGCTGACTGACCTGACTCGCTGTCTTTTCTCGTTTTTCTTTCTTCTACCAGTGATGGTGCTTGTGCCATGTAATAAAATTCTTCTGATTATACATATAAATAAATATATGTATACATAATTGTGATTCCTTATTTTATTCAACTATATTAAAGACTTTAAAAGTAAAAAGAGTCATGTTTTCATCAGTATACTCGTCTGATCTAAAACATTTATCATCTTGTGGAGAGAAGCACAGCAACTACAAGACGAAGACAACGATAAACATTAAGCTTTCAGAAATACAATTTTTTTTTTCAATATCTATAACCGTAATATAAGCGGAACGCACGTTCATGCCGTCAACAAAGTGTGGTTGAATTTGATTTTTGTAATACATACAATTTTCATTTAAAAGTGCATCTTGTATTGTGCATTGGCGTCACAAACCATTAGAATATAAAATGAATATCATAAGAGGGACAAGAGACAAGAAGGAAAAACGAGAGAGAGAGAGAGAGAGAGTGACTACTTTAGATTTAAGTGGGAATTTATCATCAGGAGAATACTGTAGATTGAGTTGAAATGGAACGTTGCGCACCGTTAAATTCTCCTTTCTCGTTTTCCACACACAAGTTTTTCAAGTGTTCGTGTATCCCCGATATACATAGAATCTAGTATCTAGTCTATTTGTCGTCTTTTCAATTTCTTCATTTTAATACTGTTGTATGCATATCACTAAATCGTAGACACCTACTGCAATAATAATACATTGTCTATATTTTACACCATGCATAACATGACAATAATTCCATAATATCTTGAGTCATTACTTTTGCTTTGTTTTCTTATTTTTATCTATCTTTCTCTATAACACGATTTTACATCTTACATCTTGTGGTGGGTGAATCACTTTGATATTTGTTCTAATCGTGTCTGTTTCAACTCAAATTTTCCAGTTAAGTTCATAACACCAATGTTATTTTTGTCTCTATTCGTGCTCTACAAAAAATTTCAACTTCTTTATTACGTACGTAGATAGTAAATAGTGTTGAACATACATACTAATCTGCGTACGTATAGTATAGTTTATTTTTTTGTCTAGAGATAAAAAATTATTAAATGATTTTGTCAAGTCACACAATTTTATGTAAGTATCTACACTTAATAAATATTTACTTGTAAATTTTTGTGAACATACTGGATACTAAGACATATGGTTATATATTTACACACGTATTTAGTACTTGCATTCACTTACGTAAAAGTTAAAAAGTACTTACAAAATTGAGGAGATTACATGAAACAGAAGAAGTTGAGTTTGTGTATATACAAAAGAAAAACAAAGTACACAACAAAAAAAAATGAACTGACGATGAGGTGAAGATTGGAATTTTGAACCTCTCTCACTCTCTCTGTTTACAAGAGAAACGTGCAAAGGTTGTGACTTGTGACGAACTTGTTATTGTTATTTTTATATTCTACGATTATTTGTTTCAAAGTGTTGGAATATTGCTTGAACTTGTCAACTCGTACATTATTGATTAAAGTGACAGGAGAAAAGTAGAGAGAGAGAGAGAGAGTGAGTGTGTATCTTTTTCTTCTTTTACTAGATCAATAATTCATCATCACCCAGAAGTAACTAGTAAAAAAAGTGTAAAGTTAAATCTGATTAACCATCCCTACATATTTTTCTTTACCTCAAGACAACAGAACGATACATCATCATACGAAAGAAACAACATGAACGACTGAGACGAATGTTCACATTGAAAAATTTTCAAAGTGTAATTGAAAAAAGTTCAAGAACCTAAAAAATAGTTTCACAAAATTATGGAATATCAGTTGACTAGCCAATCCTACATAACAAAAATTAAACCCTTTCAGTGTATTTTTATACGTATAGAATGAAGAAAGTAACAAAAATATAAAGATAACAACTTACGAAATTCCTTCTGTTTGTACATAGTACATCTATTCTAACTCACACTGAAGTGTAGTGCGATACAGGTTCTCTATGGTAAACTCGAACTAGCAAAAGTATGACTGAGCAGAAAACTTTCAAATATATTGTAACATCCCTTTTATCATGTTCGGTTAAAATTAATAATATACATGTTTTTAATTTATGCTAAACATAAATGCATATGATGATGTTTGTTAAAACTAACCAAACGCATGTTGATGGTTGATGGATTGTGCGTAGTCAGTAATGAATTGAGAGAAATTTTGAATCTTGATTCTTTCAATCATATTCTGTTTTTTCAACGAGATATGATGTTGATTGACTCTTATATATGATATTTTCAACATGGGAATCATACCATACTATCTATCACATTATATGCTTTCAATGCACAAGGGAAATGAAAAGAAAACATTTAAAATGCATAGAGTAATGAATAAGTGACGTCGGAGTTTTTGAAAGGAAATTAGATCTCAACTAAATTTTAAAATTGTAATAACGTATACAAAAAAAAACTAAAAAGAAATATGCTGTTTTTTCTCTATATGCAATTCTTAGTTGACGCCCAGTGTACTTACTCCACCCGAGCATTCATTCATAAATAGTCACGGAGGACACCATGCATCAATCTCTGCAGCCGCTCATCATCATCATGCATTTCACCATCCCCTTCACGCTTCCATCAACCACCATCACATAGTTCACCACGTGACCTCCGGAAGTGGTAGTGGTAGTGGCGGTCATCAACAACAACAACCCGACAACAATACACTAAACAGCACTCAAAATCTGGACAAAATCAAGCAGCGGGGTATGTGTTACTTTAACTACTTGAAATTACAACATTTCCACATGTCTTTATTTTCTTTTACAAAAATCCGCATCGGCAACTTCTTTTTTCTCTTTCACTTCTCCCATCTCATTTCAATTTCATATTTCATGCATTTCCGTGGTTTACATTGGCTACTGTGCTGGGCATCTGTCTATATATATATATATAATATATAATAATGTACATGTAATACATGTATCTATATTTGGAATCCAAGTCATGACTGTACTTGTACTTTTAAACCCTCTTGATTTTAATACATTTGTGCATGTATAAGAGTTTTTCTAATAAATATAAAAAGTAACACAAAAACTTGAATGAATTTGAATCAAAACGTATACATACACACAAGCTTCCGACAAAAGTAAGTTTTCAACTTCCAACTATAATATTAGGCATACACACTCCATGTGACGTAAAATAGATATATGTTTCACTTGTCAGCTCAATATCTATGAGTGTGTGTATTTGGATATTTTGTTCATTTGTTTTTTTTATTCTTGAAACCTGACATTCTTTGTTGTTAAAAGAATATTTCTTCTTTCTCTATTTCTTCTACTTCTAATCCATTGATCAAGTGCAGAGAATTCATGTACAAGTGAAATGACGCTGTACAAAGTACTTGGATAATAATAATACAAGGAATTTTCAGTAACTTGCTCTTTGAAATGTATCATGTATGATATTATACATGTCGAAATCAATAATTTGTAAAATGAGAAAAAGAACAAACAAATATATCCCATAGAAATGCATAAATCAATTGAACAGTTGATCTCGTATAATTATTATTGTGTGAAAAAAATCCTTTTAAATACCATTTTGTTATTCTAGTATTAACATATGAACCTATCTGGCTTTCTTCTTTAATTCCTTCCCGAAATCTCAGTACAATTAGTGCTTTGACATTAGATGGTAATAATAATAATACATAGACGTACAATGTCTCACCATAACTTACACATGTAATAATATTAGGATACTCGTACAATTATGAACATTGTATTGTACTTTTGGGAAAACATTGGTCTAGTCAAGTAGGAAAATCTAATAATGTGGTTGTTAGTTAGTTTTGGCGTTGTAGGAATACGGTTATACTATGATTTGTATGTCAATAATGTCAAACATGATGTGATACAAGAAATCCTTATCATATTAGGATAAAAACATACACACACAATAATATAACAAAACATGTTATGTCCATGACATGTATCTATATTATGTACATAGACAATTTGTATGTTATATATTTGCTGGGTAGATATAAGTTGATACAATTTTACTCTGTGGTGCTTTTGTACGAGGAATGGAGACACCGCACGAGGTAACTTTTAGATAACCTTTGTACATGGGTAGTTTTGCCGACGATAGGAGAATTTTCCCTCTATGTCTGTCAACAGACAACAGACCCAACAAAAATCAGCGTATATAAGTATATGTACTCTAGAATTTTTAACGATCTGAACTTTTGTTTAGCAAGGATACTTCTATGTAGACACAAAAATCTTTTGACTTCCTTGAAAGGAAAGGTGAAAGGTCAGTGTTTG